>OX940979.1:49694593-49894636 GCA_954871275.1 Leptopterna dolabrata
TTTCTATTGGAGTTCTAGAGATTCTTGTTGGCAGTTACATTTATTGTTTCTTTCATGTGGAATGATTGAATTAGCTATTCCTGATGATTTCCACCAATTTTGGCCCCCAAAACATGAAATAGGTACACTTTTTTCCCCCCAGATCATCTTTGATCATTGGTAGTGCGATTTAATGGTCTTGATTCAGCTGTTTACACTTTTTCTAATGTTAGTATACACATTGATGGTGATTTCAGACAGTTTTCCAGGTTTTTGACTAAAAAAAAAACAATTTTGGGAGCTGAACCAATGGTAAAACCTCAATTTCCGCGTCTTTTGTCAAAATAGACTTCATATTCGGTATTCTCGTCCCCAAAAACATGGAAAACGATACCTCAAAAGCTCATTTTACTAACATGTTGCTAAAACGCAAAAAGTACCTATTTTTACACACATTTTCACTCATAACACCCCTGGGTATATTCCGATCGGGCTGAAAGGTTTCGGGACACAACTAGGGCCCAAATGGAGCGTGTGTGCGAAAGAACGACTTTTTAGGTCTAAAATGAAGCCTGTACACGTGATACGGCGCACAGTGGGGCAAACGTGGAAAAAAGTCAATTTTTTGAAAAATAAGAATTAATTGCCGGAATAATGGAATCCTATAGTAAACTTCCTGTAGAATCAAGGTATGATAGCAGTTTTCAGTAAAAAAATTTCATATCCTCAAATTTCTTAAGTAAAGTGAGAAAATCATAAATTTTGCTTAATTTTTAAGCGTTGTTATAAAAAACATAACACTTTTCTAAAAATTTATTTTTAAAGCGTAAGGGTTTATAACGATCATGAAAACACCCAACAAAGAAATGAGAGCATTGCTTAGGACAACAATACGCTTAGGAGGTATTTTGAAGAAAAAACACACTCTTTTTCATTGTCAATTGCATGTTTTGTGACTTTCAAAAAAAGCTCCTCAAGTCTCCAACGTGGCTGTTGAATATTTCTTTTCCAGGCGTAGTTAGGTAGCACCTGTATAAATTTCAGCTGCGCTTATGTGCGCGTCTGACCTCTGCTCTCATTCTTTCAATAAGAAACAGTAGGCGTCGGTCAGAGCCCTACGCAAATGGGCTTGTTCAAACATGTGTTGTTTATTCAATTGGTTGAGTATTCGGCGTGCACTTTTATCACGCTATGAGAATCCTTTTAATACCACGTCAGTCTTCTCGGTTAGTCGTTCTCCAGAGATGGAACCAATACAAATTTTATACGGTGATTTGTGTGAAGTTCTATTTAACGGAGGTGATATTGAACAATATATCGTGGGTAACTTCACACATCTGAAAGAAGATGAGCTCTCCTTGTTGATAACACAATTAAAAAAGAGGTTTCTCACTCATTTTAATCAAAGGTGGTCGACAGCTGCCCGTAACAAGCAGAACTTTTTAAGAAAATACCGCGATTGGATGAAGGGTGAGTTTATGATTAATTTACCAAATAGTGATGACAGGGCTTGTATGCAATCCGCGGAGGGCGGCTTTCATAGAATCGGACGACCTGAAAAACCTTTTGACGAGTGTGGTGAGAGGGGTAAGAGGTTTAAAATTGCAAAAATACGATCGTTGAACGATCAAAATTTGATAGATGCAGCTGGTTCCTCAGCCGAGGTTGATAAGTCACCAGTGTTTACTGCCGAATTTGCATTAGCTCTTTTCCTCCAAGCCAAGATGACCAGGTTTCAGTACGAAACTATCAGAGCTGCAACTAAAAGTGCAGGTTTTAATATCTTCCCCTCCTACAAAAAAGTGGCTGAGGCAAAAAAAAATTGCTATCCAAGTGGTGTTAATATATCGGAAACCGGTGGTGGGGTTCCGCTACAGAACTTGCTTGATCATACCGTGGATAGAATATTTCAAACAATGACAGAGGAGGAAATTGATAATTTTAAGGACCATAATGTCACATTACATACGAAGTGGGGATGTGATGGGGCCTCAGGCCAGCAAGAGTTTTCTCAATCGTTCTCACAAGTCAATGAAGGAAAAACTGACGCGAACCTATTCATGACGTCTATCGTGCCTCTGCGAATCACTGCAACTGATAATGACGATTCCATTAGTTGGTTGAATCCAAGACCTTCGTCAACACTATATTGTAGACCACTGAGATTTGATTATGAAAAGGAAACGGATGTAGTAGTTAAGACAGAAATATTGAGAGTAGAAAATGAAATTAAAAATCTGCAAGATATGAGACTGATTATAGGCACTCGTGCAATTACTGTAAAACATGTATTGCATTTCACGATGTTGGATGGGAAAGTAGCCCAAATTTGTACTGATACCACGGCTTCTACCAATTGCGTCATTTGCGGTGCTCGTCCAACGGAAATGAATAATGTGCAATCAGTAAAACAGAGACCTCCAAATCGCGAAGCTTTTAAACTGGGAATTTCTCCTCTCCATGCCAGAATTAAATTTATGGAGTATATTCTTCATCTTAGTTACAACTTAAAATTTCAGGCATGGAGGACCAATGCTACAACTAAGCCAATCAAAGATGCCGAGAAGAACCGAATTCAAAGAGAATTACTGAGTCAACTTGGTATAAGAGTTGACTACGTGAAGCAGGGCTACGGATCGAGCAATACAGGGAATACCTCGAGAAGATTTTTTGCTAACCCCTCAGTTGTAGCTTCGATAACTGGTATTGATATAACATTGATTTGCAGATTAGGGACAATCCTGGAAGTGATCAACAGCAGCAGTCATCAGATTGACGTTTCCAAATTACACCCAAGATACTGCTGAATTAGCTGTGAGGTTGTACCCGTGGTACTATATGCCATGTACACTACATAAGATATTAATACATGGGTCCGAAATAGTTGAATCTGCTGCTCTGCTAATCGGTGCACTCTCAGAAGAAGCTCAAGAGAGTCGGAACAAGGACTACAAACATTTCAGAACTCATTACACAAGAAAAAATTCCCGATTGAACACCAACGAGGATATTTTTCATAAACTGCTAGAAACGTCTGACCCCTTTATCACTTCCTTGCGTCCATCTCCAAAGAAAAGGCTTGAAGATTTCAGCGCGGAAGCTGAGGCGTTACTTTCGTAAATGCAATGCGCTGTCAAATTTTGACTTTTCAAGGCATCCCGAATATGCTGATGCGCAAAAAGTGCAAAAATGAGTTGTAGTGAAGTTATTTATTTCATTTTTTTGTTATTTCAACAGAGGACATGAGCAAATTTTGAGAAGAAGCAAAATTTTCAGGTTGTTCCGAAGAAAATGTTCAGTTAAGTTTGATAATGAAACTCTTGTAAAACAGATAACATCGTTTTTTCTAATGTATTTTTCCCCTCTGAATCGAATGAAACCACTCCCAAGTCGATATCATTATCCGTTTTCGAGATTCGTAGTTTTAGCGAATTTTCAAAGAAAATGAAGCTATTGCAATGGCTTCGAAATTTAAATAATATAAATTTTTGGAAATTTTCTTCATAGAAATCCGTTTCAGACCATTCTAAAACGATTCCTGAAATTTAACACTTTTTTATATGTATATATATATATATTTATTTATATATGTGTCACTCCAGACGATAACTCTCGATAGAATTGAGATAAACAGCTCAAATTTGCACAAAAAATCTATCTTGGCAATCGAAAGGCTAAGTTCGAAGATGGGCGAAATTGGCCTACTCTAAGGAGGGTTTTGGCGCATTTAAAGTGCGCAAAAATTACCCAAAAATCCCCAAAATGTTATTTTCCAACAAGTGACCCCTCATTTTAAAGGTTTTTGCACGCTGAACACGATGGTGGAATCGGATTTTAGATATCTTGATCCGTTCTCAAATTAGAGCATTTAAAGTGCGCAATAATTACCCAAAAATCCCCAAAATGTTATTTTCTAACAAGTGACCCCTCATTTTAAAGGTTTTTGCACGCTGAACACGATGGTGGAATCGGATTTTAGATATCTTGATCCGTTCTCAAATTAGAGCATTTAAAGTGCGCAAAAATTACCCAAAAATCCCTAAAATGTTATTTTCCAACAAGTGACCCCTCATTTTAAAGGTTTTTGCACGCTGAACACGATGGTGGAATCGGATTTTAGATATCTTGATCCGTTCTCAAATTAGAGCATTTAAAGTGCGCAAAAATTACCCAAAAATCCCCAAAATGTTATTTTCTAACAAGTGACCCCTCATTTTAAAGGTTTTTGCACGCTGAACACGATAGTGAAATCGGATTTTAGATATCTAAATCCGTTCTTAAATTAGAGCATTTAAAGTGCGCAAAAATTACCCAAAACTAGGATAATCTTTAAACTCTTACCCCCCCCCCCCCCCACCCCCTTAGAGTGGTCAGATTGAAATATGTGAGAAGTATTAATTGAAGACGAGAGTTCGAAGCAAAAAAGGGGGAGGCAAACGATTAGTACAACTCCTTGAATTTACCCACAGCGATCAAATAAATAAGCACTTAGTACAATTACGTAATAAACAAACGGTAGAATCAGGATGGACAAAACGTACAAATTAAAATAAATACGAAGAGAATATACATAGAAAACCAAATTTTAGACCGAAGTTTTCCTTTATTCAAAACCATAGCCATTAATTCGAATATTTCTTTGAAAATTCGCTCATTAAGTCATGCTGCATGACTGGTTTTTTTTTCCGTATTTTGGCCATTTGGCCCCACTGTGCGGCGTACGGCGGACGGCGGACGGACATTGCATTTTTGGAATCTACGCACCTTGAAACGGAAAAGAAAAAAGTTTGAGGGGGTGTTATAAAAACTTTTTGCTGAGCGAATACATAGGTGTATTATTCACAGATTAATAAACCAAAAAAAGGAGCGTACCACCTAATTTAAGTTTTGGGGGCCAAAATTGGTGGAAACCATCAGAAATAGCTATTTCAATTATTTTACATGAAAGCAACAATAAATGAACAGCCAGCATTTCTGTAGGTCCAATAGAATAATAAACCCATGTGACAAGGACTTTGCAGCGTTTTCTCCTTTACATCGCTGTGCGCTGTTGACGCGGAACACTACACAACGCAACTGTCTCGTCTCTGCCCAGCGTAATGTAATCACCCACTCGCCCCATCGAAGTAGCTCGGCCGAGTACTCCACCGACTACTCGGCCGAGCTACTCGGTAGCCCTTACTAATTACACCTACCGATGTAGGTGTAATGGGTTTACACCTACATCGGGGCGAGTAGGTGATTACATTTCAGCGACGAGACAGTTGCGTCTTGTAGTGTTCCGCGCAATATATGAAACAGCGAAGTAAAAAGAAAACGCTGCAAATCCCAGCACAACGGTTTGTTATTTTGTACAGAATACCCTTCTGTTACAGATCACAGCTCTCTGTATAGATAACCCGTCTGTGCAATGTAATATGTACTACTCTATACATATTATGTGAATCGCAGACCCTCTGTAGGTTAGTACCTGCCTACTAGTGATAGTACTTACCTACCGAAATGTTGGCTGTTCATTTATTGTTTCTCAAAAACACAAATTAGGCTCCTATATATTTTTTTATTTTTTTTTTTACAATTTATCTCTCATCATTTATAGTGTCATTTAATTGTGTTGATTCACTTGTTAATACTACTTATCGTGTTATTGTATTACTTTACGGTGATTTCAGACAGTTGCCCCGGTTTTTGACCCATAAAAAAATGAATATTGGGAGCTGAACCTTCGTACAACCTCAATTCCTCACTCTTTAGTGTAAATCAACATCATATTCGGTCTTCTCGCCCTAAAAAACATGGATAACGATATCTCAAAAGGTGTGAAAAAAAACCCTATTTTTACACCCATTCCTCCCCCCCCCCCCCCTAATACTACTGGGTGTATTCCGATCGGGCGGCCGAGCTTAGAAGCACAACTAGGACCCAAATGTGTTCCAAAATCGGGACCCAAACTGTGCGCGGAAAAAAGACGATTTAACGTAAATTTAAGGCTGAAACTTCGTTAGAACCTAAACATGGAAAGTTTCTGGAAACAACTAGGGCCATAGTGGAGCCTGTATGTTAAAGAACGAATTTTTTAGACTGAAAATGAAGTAGATATGGATGATACGGTGGATTTATGGAATCTACGCACCTTGAAACGTAAAAGAAAAATACCAAAGTAATTTACAGAGGTCCCTTTGGGGTAAAAGGTAAAAGCTTTTACGTAGGTATAGTTATTCAAGGATTTCTCCACAATGCCTCTGATTCTGGCAATTTTTATGGATTATTACCTATTTTTATTTCTTCTACTGTCCTTGTAGACAGGTTGTAGAATGTTTAAAGGCATATTAATAACTTTGAGGGGAGGTTGACTTTTTTTCATGCTCGATTCCAAAGGTTCGTTATTGAAATATTTCTGTTTAAGAACCAAAAATTGCAACCATGTATCATGTTATTAACTCGAAAAGTTAAGGCTAGGTAGAAATCTACTACTTGAAACGTATGTGCTCGTTTCTTCTGACGATGTCTTGTCTACATTTCTTGAGCACCATAGATGTAGAGCAACCAAACAAGCGTCATTGTTTACTATCCATTTATAACATTCATTTATATAGTTATAGTATGAAACTAGGAAATAAATACCAAGAACAAATACGAAATAAATTCGTGATAAATCAAGAGCTTTCCAACGAATGGAAAACGATTTTTGTCCGATGAAAATGAAAGAAGTTTCATTTCCCTAGCAACTACTCGGTTGTACGTGAAAACCACTATGCATTGTGCGCGAAAAAATTTGACGCTTAAAATTGACGCTCAAAATTGACGCGCAAAATCGACTCGCAAAAAATGCTAGTACCCCAGGGCTAAAACATGATAGGTACCTACATGTTAAAATTTTGAGGGGGTGCTATAAAAAATTTTTGCTGAGCGAATACGTAGGTGTATTATTCACAGAATAATCAACCAAAAGGCGCGCTCGCCCGCCAAACCTGATTACACTAGCCGAGTGGATGGCCGAGAAGCAACTGAGCGAGTGGATGATTGGTTGGGGAGGGGGTAGGGGTCCCTACTCGGCCGAGAGAATAGAACATGGTTCTATTCACTGACTCGCCCAAAATCACTCACCCCTTACTAGGCCGAGTACTGTATGGGAAGATCACACTGCGATTTACTCGGCCGAGTGCACTGTCTCGGCCCAGTACTCGGCAGGTGTAATTGGGGCTTTCTACGTATCCCTGACGGTCGAGCGACGGAGAGACGTGCACTTCCTTTACCGCTCCGACGATCGGTTAGTGGTAGCCATTGAGGCAGCGGACTTCTCTCCGTCATCCCCAGTAGCTCGTCCGTAAAGGGTGCTCTGTAGATGGTTACGTACCCTTTACGGACGATGACGGAGGAGGATGACGGAGGAGGATGACGGAGAGACGTGCACTGCCTCGACGTCTCCGTTAACCGGTTGACGGGGAGGTGAAGGTAGTACGCGTCCCTCCGTTGCTCGTTCATAAAGGGCCCGTATGTTTCTATGGGGGCATCCTCAACGGAAAGGCAATGGAGGGTTGCGCTTCCTTAGCCTGTCCGTTAACCATCCGCCGTGATCCCCTCGACCGTCTGACAAATATGTTGCGGAACAATCACGGATCATTGAAGGAAGGGCACGGAAGCATTAAGGATAGTGAAGGGTGGGCTACAGAAAATCCACGGAAGAATCAGCGGTAAGTCATTTTAACATGTATCATGTTTTAGCCCTGGGGTACTAGCATTTTTTGCGAGTCGATTTTGCGCGTCAATTTTGAGCGTCAAATTTGAGCGTCAAATTTGAGCGTCAATTTTAAGCGTCAAATTTTTTTGCGCACAATGCATAGTGGTTTTCACGTACAACCGAGTAGTTGCTAGGGAAATGAAACTTCTTTAATTTTCATCGGACAAAAATCGTTTTCCATTCGTTGGAAAGCTCTTGATTTATCACGAATTTATTTCGTATTTGTTCTTGGTATTTATTTCCTAGTTTCATACTATAACTATATAATAGTAAACAATGACGCTTGTTTTCGCCCACAATGCATAGTGGAGAGTCGCGTGGAAACATGATACATGGTTGCAATTTTTGGTTCTTAAACATAAATCTTTCTTTGTTGTTTACAAGGAGATATCAAATTTCATAATATTATATCTACTGATGTATGATTTATTGAGGACGTAGAGTTAAATAAATGCTCAAGGTCTGTTTCATGTGGGGCTGTTAATCCTGCTGCCCATTAGGAATGAGCTAATAAGGATCAGACTTTGTTCTGCATCGCCTCACCGTGGTGGAGTCGGAGAATCGAACTCTCGTCTCAAGGGTAAGAAACTATGTTCAGTCCTGAACTTGTGTATCTTTGCGGAGGCAGATGGGGACGAGTTGGGAGGCCTGCACTCGTTTTTAAGGTATGAAGGAAGGGCACGTCAGTGAAGGGTGGGCTACAGAACACCTAGGGCTAGTCCACGGATGGTTACTGGGACTCGAGGATCTTTACTGGGGGCCTATTCACTAAGCGAACGAGACATCTCTATTCGGTCCGACTGTCTCTTTTGGCAGAAGAGATTTTTATAGTATCCATGACAGGGTTATTCAGTAACTTCTAAAAGAGAGAGTTGGCGGCCATCTTGGCATTTTCGAGCTCTTTCAGAGAGACAGCTAATAAGGTGTCATTCCTCGAAAGAGAGAGTCTATTTCTCGTTGTTTGACAGTGATGAATCGTGTAATAGCCTCGTTCATCCGCAACCACATCGGTAATTTTGATGGTGTTTTTTGGTTTATTATTCTGTGAATAATACACCTATGTATTCGCTCAGCAAAAAATTTTTATAACACCCCCTCAAAATTTTTTCTTTTCCGTTTCAAGGTGCCTAGATTCCAAAAATGCAATGTTCGTCCGCCGTCCGCCGTATCACGTGTACTGGCTTCATTTTCCGTCTAAAAAATTCGTTCTTTCGCACACAGGCTCCATTTGGGCCCTAGTTGTGTCCCGAAACTTTGCAGCCAGATCGGAATATACCAAGGGGTGTTATGAGTGAAAATGTGTGTAAAAATAGGTACTTTTGGTTTATTATTCTGCGAATAATACACCTATGTATTCGCTCAGCAAAAAATTTTTATAACACCCCCTCAAAATTTTTTCTTTTCCGTTTCAAGGTGCGTAGATTCCAAAAATGCAATGTCCGTCCGCCGTACGCCGTATCACGTGTACCGGCTTCATTTTAGATCTAAAAAGTCGTTCTTTCGCACACATGCTCCATTTGGGCCCTAGTTGTGTCCCGAAACTTTTCAGCCCGATCGGAATATACACAGGGGTGTTATGAGTGAAAATGTGTGTAAAAATAGGTACTTTTTGCGTTTTAGCAACATGTTAGTAAAATGAGCTTTTGAGGTACCTATCGGTTTCCATGTTTTTTTGGACGAGAAGACCGAATATGAAGTCGATTTTGACAAAAGACGCGGAAATTGAGGTTTTACCATTGGTTCAGCTCCCAAAATTGGTTTTTTATGAGTCAAAAACCTGGAAAACTGTCTGAAATCACCATCAATGTGTACAATAACATTGGAAAAAGTGTAAACAGGTGAATCAAGACCATTAAATGCCACTACCAATGATCAAAGATGATCTTAAAAAAAAAAAAAAAAGCGTACCTATTTCATGTTTTGGGGGCCAAAATCGGTGGAAATCATCAGAAATAGCTATTTCAATCATTCCACATGAAAGAAACAATACATTTAACAGCCAACAAAAATCTCTAGAACTCCAATAGAATAATAAACCCATGTGACAAGGACTTTGCAGCGTTTTTGTGCTTTAGCAACATGTTAGTAACATGAGCTTTTGAGGTATCGTTTTCCATGTTTCTGGGGACGAAAAGACCGAATAGTAAGTCGATTTTGACCAAAGAGTGGAAAATAGAGGTTCTATCAAATGTTCAGCTCCCAAAATTGATTTTTTATGAGTCAAAAAGCTGGGAAATCGTCTGAAATCACCATCAATTTGTATAATAACACTAGAAAAAGTGTCAGCACGTGGATCAAGACGATTAAATGGCACTATGAATGATCACAGATAATTTGAAAAAAAGAGCGTAGGCACCTAATCCGTGTTTTGGGGGCTAAAATTGGTGGAAACCATCAGAAATAGCTATTTCAATTATTTCACATGAAAGAATCAATAAATGAACAGTCAGCAATTCTGTAGGTAAGTCCAATAGGATAATAAACCCATGTGACTTTGCAGCGTTTTTCATTTCATAAAGGCAAGTCAGTTTTCATTAAAAATATGTACATATTATTCATGAGTAAAAACGTCCAAGTATGGATTGAGATAGGTAGGTACCTATTGAATAGGTATTACTAAGAAATGCGTTCATTATTAAGGAATTGAACTCCCGGGGCCACAAACATCTCGCACTTCATGGATACTATGGGATTTTCATGCATTAGGATCCATATATCTTTCTTGAGGTCACTGGAGCCATTCTGTAAAATAGATGAACCCCGGAGACATTGGAAGAGACTGTCTCCCGGTGGAGAATATCTCTCCCGGGAGATTTTCAAAATAGATAATCTCTTTCCACTATCTATTTTAGTGAATAGGCCTCCAGATGCTCCACGGAAAAATCGACGGTGAGTCACTGAAGGTGTGAAGGAAGGGCATGGACAGTCAAGGGTGGGCAAAGAAAACCTAGCGAGAGTCCACGGATATTCACGGGAAAATCATGGATGGGCTACGGGGAGGCGATGGAGTGTTGCGGGTTAGTCAAGGGTGGGGCAATGACGACCAGTACAAAGTCACGCTACAACCACGGGCGTGCGACGGAACGTTGAAGGATTAACAACGGAAATCACTACACTTTTACGGGGATTTTCGGAGTACTCCCGCGAAAATGACCATCCGTTGATTTTGCCGAAATAGTACACCACGGAAACCACGGGTGTTTCCGTTGACGATCCTTCAACAAGATAGAGTTTACGGATAAATTTATAGAGTGCATCCGTGACCGCATAATATTTACGGATGCACCACTTCTGAGGGTGATTCCATGAACAGTACATAATTTAGTGCCAATCTACGGGGCGCTTCCGTTGTTTTTTACGGAAAACACCTTTTTTTTGGTATATTATTCTGTGAATAATACACCTATGTATTCGCTCAGCAAAAAATTTTTATGACACCCCCTCAAAATTTTTTCTTTTCCGTTTCAAGGTGCGTAGATTCCAAACATGTGCAACAATTGAAATAGCTATTTCTGATGGTTTCCACCAATTTTGGCCCCCAAAACTTAAATTAGGTAGGTACGCTCCCTTTTTTTTTTTAAATTATCGTTGATCATTGGTAGTGCCATTTAATCGTATTGATACACGTGTTGAAACTTTTGCTAGTGTTATTCTACAAATTGATGGTGATTTCAGACGATTTCGCAGGTTTTTGACTAAAAAAAAATCAATTTTGGGGGCTGAACATCTGGTACAACCTCAATTTTCCACTCTTTGGTCAAAATCGACTTCATATTCGGTCTTCTCGTCCAAAAAAACATGGAAACCGATACCTCAAAAGCTCATGTTACCAACATGTTGCTAAAACGCAAAAAGTACCTATTTTTACACACATTTTCACTCATAACACCACTGGGTATATTCCGATCGGGCTGAAAAGTTTCGGGACACAACTAGGGCCCGAATGGAGCATGCGTGCGAAAGGACGAATTTTTTAGAGCGAAAATGAAGCCTGTACACGTGATACGGCGGACGGACATTGCATTTTTGGAATCTACGCACCTTGAAACGTAAAAGAAAAAAGTTTGAGGGGGTGTTATAAAAATTTTTTGCTGAGCGATTACATAGGTGTATTATTCACGGAATAATAAACCAAAACGCTGCAAATCCCTGCACAACGGTTTATTATTTTGTATAGAATACCCTACCTTTACAGATCACAGCTCTATATATAGATAACCCGTCTATATAATTTATGATATGTACTATTCTATACATATAGTGTAGATCGCAGATCCTCCGTAGGTTAGTACCTAACCCCGTACACGTTACTAGGTACCTGCCTAAATCACGAGTTAAATGTTGCTAAAATAATTCTGCCGATGACAAACAGTAGGTACCTAACAAAAAGAAACACACATAATGAAGTTCTGAAAAGAAATTGTTGATGAGGAGTGAAAATAAACCAAAAGTTGCGAAAGTACCTACCAACAAACTCCAGCCCCTTCTTCGTAGATGGTATAATGAACCGTTGTGTAATAATTTACCGTTGAGTAATGATTTACCGTAGTAATAATTTACCCATCAATAATACTTCAACGTTTGTTCAAGTTTCACTACCTACCAGCAAACTCCGGTACAAGTATGTTATAGCCCCGCCAATATCGATTGTATCGATTATCTCAAATACATCGATCCTTGTGGTATCGATGACGGCTCAATATGGCGTCCCGATGCCTACATCCCGGGTGCCGATATCAACTTTCCAAATGAATACGGGAAGACCATTGTAAGGACACCAAAAAATAAGAGTGACTATAACATACTTGTACCATCTATTCAGAAGTCCCAAACAACCTGCTCATTCACGGGATAGTTTCTGGGATTGTTTATCTTTTTTGAGATGCGAGCGCTAGCGAGCATCCAGATCGCTTGACAATGCGAGCGGCGGAATGGGAACTAAACTTCTTGTACACCCACCGTCTTGTCTGATACACTTCATCGATACCACAAGGATCGATGTATTTGAGATAATCGATACAATCGATATTGGCGGGGCTATAACATACTTGTACCCAAACTCCAAAAGAGCCATCATTTTTCAAATGAAATAATATCACAGAACAACCAACTCGACTTCATACTCCGCCAATATAATCAGGTGATCCCTAGCAATGATTTCATCTCCGCCAAATTTCCTATTGTGGGCGCGTCTATGGTTACGAGATTTGGTTTGAATTGTATACAATTTCATTCACACTGGAGTCGAAAATGCCTGTCGGTGCAAACTTCGGGGCCTTACTGTGAACGAACGGCTGGACGTACGACGCTCCGGATGGTCTTAAAAAACTCGCAAGTTCAAGAACTATTTAAAACCGTAAAAATATTCACGTAAAAAAATGGTATAGGCGTTTTGAAAATTTCAACCCCTATTTTGAACCCCTTACAGATGACTCACAGTAACGTCGAGCTTCGAGGACCAACTAGACCCCAAACGGAACCTATAACCCGAATTTCATCAATTTTCTTTCATGGTAACTAAGAAAAGTGGCCCGTACGGCGTACGGCGGACAGACAGAAATATTTTTATTGCAGTTTTGGATTCTACATACCTTGAAACGTAAACCATCAAATTTTGAGAGGGGGTAAACATTTTTTTTTTCATGCTCGATTCCAATGGTTCATTATTGAAAACAATAAACCAAAAAGCGTACCTAATTCAAGTTTTGGGGGCCAAAATTGGCGGAAACCACCAGAAATAGCTATTTCAATTATTTTACATGAAAGCAACAATAAATGAACAGCCAGCATTTCTGTAGGTATGTCCAATAGAATAATAAACCCATGTGACAAGGACTTTGCAGCGTTTTTTGGCTGCACTCGAACTGCCACAACGTTTAGACCAAATATGAAATGCACGAACTGCCACAACCATTAGAGGGGATTAGGGAGGGTCAATTCGCAAGATAAGAAAACCACGAACTGCCACAAGGGTTCAGTCAGACAAGACGGTGGGTGTACAAGAAGTTTAGTTCCCATTCCGCCGCTCGCATTGTCAAGCGATCTGGATGCTCGCTAGCGCTCGCATCTCAAAAAAGATAAACAATCCCAGAAACTATCCCGTGAATGAGCAGGTTGTTTGGGACTTCTGAATAGATTAGTGGAATGTAATGTTAGGTATGTAACAAGACTGTTTAATGCCTTCGAAAATACCAGAAAAGAAGACAAGTAGAGCAGGAATATCTTGCGAGTTGACCCTTTCTAATCCCCTCTAATGACTGTGGCAGTTCGTGCGTTTCACATGGACCCAAAATTTGTGGCAGTTCGTGTGTCCCCGTGTTTTTGGGGGCCAAAATTGGTGGAAACCATCCAAAATAATTCAGTTAAGCACATGAAAGAAATAATAAATGAACAGCTGACATTTCTGTACGTATGTCCAATTGAATAATAAACCCAAGTGACGAGGACTTTGAAGCTTTTTTTGAGGTCTAATTATTGAGCACCCAAGGTCGGCACCATCGGCTCTAACGGTTGGACAGTTGGGGATCAAATCATCCGAGCTTTAAAACTATAAATTAAAAAGCAGTTTTTCTTGCGATTTAAAAAATTTAGGTCTGTATTTTCAGAATCGAATGAAACCGCCCGGAGCATTGTACGACCAGCCGTTCGTTCACAGTGAGGCGGTTTAATTTAACAGAGTTTTATGAAATTGCGTTTTGATCTCAATACCCTGGAACGTAGCGTACTACTAGTACTACTAATAGCAAAGCAGCCGTACTATCCGTGCAGGAGGGTTATCCATTAAAAAAAGGATAACCCGTTGCGTAGTTTGCAGCTTTTTTTCTCCCTACTCATACGTGTTAATCATTGTGTACTGCGCCGTTTTCAGCGGAACTTATTTAATTTCTACGTTGCATATTTATTGCCATTCGGGTTTACCTTCCGATGAATCCGTGGTCTGAATAAATATAAATGTTTCCACAGAATAAACCTCAACACGGGTATTTACTGCAATATTGAACCGCCCTTGGTGGGATATTATTTGTGGAATTTATTGCTCGGCAGAAACTCCGGGGAGATTTCATTTATACGCCAATAACGCTTACGAATGCCGACAAATACGCTGATTACGAAGGTTCTGGGTTGCTTTTATTTCACATTGAGTTATGTTGGATTCATTTTCTGTGTATTGGGTGTTATTTACTCTCGAAAACCTAGTATTAGATAATAATAGATATAAATAATAGATTGGGCTCGTCCACTCCCATCTCAAAGTACGCATGTTTAGCCACAAAATAGCATTGATGTAGGTAATGAAAAGGGAGCCCAAAAAACCTGATCCAACCTTACTGTCACGACGCACGCACGTTTAGGCCCTGAACATGAATTTGATTTTGAAAATGTTAAAATCCTCGACAAAGAGGGGCTCAAATTCAATCGTGAATTCAAAGAAACGGTTTACATTAAAAGATACTAAAAATCAGCAGTCAACAAACAATCAGACGTCCGGGGAGTCAGTAAATGCTACGGGAACTTACTTCATAGAGGAACACTCCCCTTTATTTCTCGAACCACCCCCCAGTACAAGCAGTTCCCTAACTAGTTCAAAAACGCTGCAAATTATTACACAACGGTTAATTATTTACCTATATATATGCCCCTTCTGCGTAGATCACTGTTTTCTGTGATCAGTACCCTCCAACTCCCCCAGGAAAGCCCTAAATCGAGTACTGGAACCGGCACGGGAATTACAGTTTCATAAAAATGTGAGTGATTCAATAATTAATTAATTGTTGCTATTCATGAAGCATTAGGTAAAATTATAAACCGTTGTATAATAATTTACCTTTTACCTGTAAAGATGCCCCTTCAGCGTATGTCATTGTTTTCTGTGGTCAGTACCCTCCAACTCCCCCAGGAAAGCCCTAAATCGAGTACTGGAACCGGCACGGGAATTACAGTTTCATAAAAATGTGAGTGATTCAATAATTAATTAATTGTTGCTATTCATGAAGCATTAGGTAAAATTATAAACCGTTGTATAATAATTTACCTTTTACCTGTATAGATGCCCCTTCAGCGTATGTCATTGTTTTCTGTGATCAGTACCCTCCAACTCCCCCAGGAAAGCCCTAAATCGAGTACTGGAGCCCTGGATTGCTCGTGTACATGCCCTGGGCACATGAAGTACTGGAATTAAAGGTCGATTCAATCATTAATTATTTGTAGTTATTCATGAATCCTAAGGTAAATAATAAACCGTTGTGTAATAATTTACCTGTATAGATGCCTCTTCTGCGTAGATAGTGTACGCAGTGTAGTGTGTTGAGGGGGTTGAAAATTGTTTTATCATGCTCGATTGCAAAGGTTCATTATTGAAAATAATAAGCCAAAATTTCTGTCTGTCCGCCGCACGCCGTTTTCTTAGTCACCATGAACCGAAATTAATGAAATTCGGTTTGTAGGTCCCGTTCGGGGTCTAGTTGGTCCTCGAAGCTCGGCGTTACTGTCAGTCATCTCTGGGGTTCAAAATAGGGGTTGAAACTTTCAGAACGCCGTAGCTCGGAAACTTTCAATAGAAGGGTGTGTTTTTCTTTAACGCTTTTAAATTGATCTTGAACTAAAGAATTTTTTGAGACCACCCGGAGCATTGTACGACCAGCCGTTCGTTTGCACCAAAAAGCATCGTCAACATGATGGTGAATCACGGGTATAAATCCGGCCCAGATGTCATTGCTAGGGAGCACCTGATTATAATCACGGATGGGTGTATGAAGTCGAGTTGGTTGTTCTGTGATATAGTTCCATTTGAAAAACGCTGCAAATCCCTGCACAACGGTTTATTATTTTGTATAGAATTCCCTTCCGTTACAGATCACAGCTCTATGTATAGATAACCCGTCTATATAATTTATGATATGTACTATTCTATACTTATAATGTAGATCGCAGACCCTCCGTAGGTTAGTACCTAACCCCGTACACGTTACTAGGTACCTACCTAAATCACGAGTTAAATGTTGCTAAAATAATTCTGCCGATGACAAACAGTACCTAACAAAAAGAAAAACACACATAATGAAGTTCTGAAAAGAAATTGTTGATGAGGAGTGAAAAAAGTTGCGAAAGTACCTACCAACAAACTCCAGCCCCTTCTACGTAGATGGTATAATGAACCGTTGTGTAATAATTTACCGTTTAGTAATGATTTACCGTAGTAATAATTTACCCATCAATAATACTTCAACGTTTGTTCAAGTTTCACTACCTACCAACAAACTCCAAAAGAGCCATCATTTTGGTTTATTATTTTCAATAATGAACCATTGGAATCGAGCATGAAAAAAAAAAATTCTTACCCCCCCCCCCCCCCCCCTCAAAATTTGATGGTTTACGTTTCAAGGTATGTAGAATCCAAAACTGCAATAAAAATATTTCTGTCTGTCCGCCGTACGCCGTACGCCGTACGCCGTACGGGCCACTTTTCTTAGTTACCATGAAAAAAAATTGATGAAATTCGGGTTATAGGTTCCGTTCGGCGTCTAGTTGGTCCTCGAAGCTCGACGTTACTGTGAGTCATCTCTAAGGGGTTCAAAATAGGGGTTGAAATTTTCAAAACGCCTATACAATTTTTTTACGTAAATATTTTTACGGTTTTAAATAGTTCTTGAACTTGCGAGTTTTTTAAGACCATCCGGAGCATCGTACGTCCAGCCGTTCGTTCACAGTAAGGCCCCGAAGTTTGCACCGACAGGCATTTTCGACTCCAGTGTGAATGAAATTGTATACAATTCAAACCAAATCTCGTAACCAGAGACGCGCCCACAATAGGAATTTGTGAATACGGCCAATCATTGGTAGGGATCACCTGATTATATTGGCGGAGTATGAAGTCGAGTTGGTTGTTCTGTGATATTATTTAATTTGAAAAATGATGGCTCTATTGGAGTTTGTTGGTAGGTAGTGAAACTTGAACAAACGTTGAAGTATTATTGATGGGTAAATTATTACTACGGTAAATCATTACTCAACGGTAAATTATTACACAACGGTTCATTATACCATCTACGTAGAAGGGGCTGGAGTTTGTTGGTAGGTACTTTTGCAACTTTTTTCACTCCTCATCAACAATTTCTTTTCAGGACTTCATTATGTGTGTTTCTTTTTGTTAGGTACTGTTTGTCATCGGCAGAATTATTTTAGCAACATTTAACTCGTGATTTAGGTAGGTACCTAGTAACGAGTACGGGGTTAGGTACTAACCTACGGAGGGTCTGCGATCTACATAATATGTATAGAATAGTACATATCATATTATATAGACGGGTTATCTATACATAGAGCTGTGATCTGTAACAGAAGGGTATTCTATACAAAATAATAAACCGTTGTGCAGAGATTTGCAGCGTTTTTCAAATGAAATAATATCACAGAACAACCAACTCGACTTCATACTCCGCCAATATAATCAGGTGATCCCTACCAATGATTTCATCTCCGCCAAATTTCCTATTGTGGGCGCGTCTCTGGTTACGAGATTTGGTTTGAATTGTATATAATTTCATTCACACTGGAGTCGAAAATGCCTGTCGGTGCAAACTTCGGGGCCTTACTGTGAACGAACGGCTGGACGTACGACGCTCCGGATGGTCTTAAAAAACTCGCAAGTTCAAGAACTATTTAAAACAGTAAAAATATTCACGTAAAAAAATGGTATAGGCGTTTTGAAAATTTCAACCCCTATTTTGAACCCCTTAGAGATGACTGACAGTAACGTCGAGCTTCGAGGACCAACTAGACCCCGAACGGAACCTATAACCCGAATTTCATCAATTTTCTTTCATGGTAACTAAGAAAAGTGGCCCGTACGGCGTACGGCGGACAGACAGAAATATTTTTATTACAGTTTTGGATTCTACATACCTTGAAACGTAAACCATCAAATTTTGAGGGGGGTAAGAATTTTTTTTTTCATGCTCGATTCCAATGGTTCATTATTGAAAATAATAAACCAAAATTATGGATCTTTTGGATTTTGTTGATCGGTTCTTTTGAAACTTGAACGAGCGTTGAAGTATAATTGATGGGTAAATTATACACAATGGTACCAAAAGCATTACACAACTGTAGATTGTTACACAACGGTTCATTATTATCATCTACGTAGAAGGGGCTGGATGTTGTTGATAGGTACTTTTACAACTTGAACAACCGTTGAAGTATTATTGATGGGCAAATTATTGCACAATGGTTCATTATACCTTCTACGTAGAAGAGGGACCTATACAGGTAACTTTTTACACAACGGTTTATTATTTGCCTTATGCTTCATGAATAACTACATATAATTATGATGGTATTATTGAATCCCGCGCATTTGTAGGGAAATTTAATTCCGGAGCCGGCTCCAGTACTTGATTTAGGGTTTTTGATTTTGGGTATGTATACAGGTACCTAAATAATAAACCTTTGTGTAATAATTTGCACTGTTTTGTTATTGCATTTTTGGATTCTTCATACCTTGAAACGGAAACCCTAAAATTTTGAGGGGGTTAAACATTTTATTTTCATGCCCGATTCCAAAGGTTCATTATTGAAGATAATAAACCAGAATCGCCCCCAGTATAAATAACACCCGAAATAGCTCCCAACCATCCCCATGTATAAATAGTGCCCCCACTAGTTCTCGAAGCACTCCCAATATAAACATTGCCCCCACTAGTTTACAAACCAGCCCAAGTACCTCTCTTAGGTCCCATACGGCCCCCAATACAAATGCCACCCTTAGATCTTATACCGTCTTTGAGTCGAATGCCGCCCTTAAGGCCAATGTGGACGGGCCTCTAGTGAGATTCTACGATAAGAGATGGCACTGCGATCGCCTAAAATTTAAATCAACTCTAACCATTCAAATTTCAACCGATTTTCAATCTGAAAAATTATTTGGGTTACTTTCAGAAAATCACACACGGGTAGTGAAACTAAAATTTTTTTTTTCGAAAATTTTTTTAAAAATTTTACCTATAAAATTAAATTTAAATAGTTAAGGCTGATTTTTTTGACGAAAACATGTACATCCCGTCTGGGGGCAACTGTTCACTATCGTTTAGAACCATCGCCATAAAAAAATATGGAAAATTGGCGACCGAAACAGAAAAACCGTGGGGACAAGTCAAAAATGCTGTGAATTTGGAGCTGTACATGGAAGGGAGACGGCGGGCAGTCGGCCGAGTGGGTGGTGCGGGGTGTGAGGGGTCACGCAGCCTGTGATCTCCCCTCTGCTAGATTTTTTTTTATTAGCTCCTGGCTACCAAGAACTAAAAGGGTAGGTAGGTACTATTTCGTTGCTCACTGCACGACCCATCATCTAATTGGAAAAACCTTCTTGTTTCAAATTGCCGATTATTTTGGGCTATTATTCTACATAAATGTTTGTATAAGAACTTCCTTCTAGTTTCTATTCGATTACTATCAATATGGATTAGTTATGCACTATGGTAGGTATTGGTTATGTAGGTACCTATTTTTTTAACGAATATGTATGTACATTTAGGTAAAAAATTTGTTTCACGAGAAAATTAGCTGGAACAAGTAGGCAGGAAACCCATGAATTTCGTCACTTTCCGTTCAATAATAGCCCTCTGTAAACTTGATGCATTCATTAGGTAAGTAAGTGGATAGGTACGCTGGTCTGCAAAAATAAATTTTATAATGATCTTCACAGTGATCTTCACACTGTTGAAGATCGACAAGCTTGAGGCGTACGTACATAAAATTACGTTTATGAAAGGTCATCAGGGAAAATCAAACTGTTACAACTCGTAGCTATCAATTTATTAGTATGAGTAGGCCATAATATAAGAGGAACGCACAAAGTTGGAGGAACACAAAGCATACAAAGTAAAAACATAGGAAGTAAGTACTTAACTATGAGTTGACTTATAAAGTGTAAGGGCTCTAATAAGCCATTTATTCCTCAAAAATAAAATAATACTCACTTACTTACCTAGCCCGCGTTGCTTCAAAATTGTAATAATCCTTTTTTCTTCGCTTGCCTGCTGAAAGTTTTAGGATATTCTTCTTTTTACCGTTTATTCACCATGGCTTGAATCCAAAACACGAGAGCAACGAAATTTTAAAACTCAAAAAAAAAAAACAAGCGTGATCAGGAGGATGAGACTTTCACAACACACTTGTAGACACTTGACTAAATACCTACTGGTTTTATTTTTCGAGTTCAGTGGGGGATACGAAGATTTTGGAGGGCGGGTGGGAAGATTCGGGGGACTACGCCCTCTCGCTGTACCTGGTCATGATCCAAAGAAGGGTGGCTTCCCCACCCCTCCCGCCCTGACAGACGCTCGCCTTCGTCCTTCAGCCAGCGTCTCAGCATCAAATTCACTTGGATAAAACTTGCCCCACGGTTTTTCTGTTTCGGTCGCCAATTTTCAATATTTTTTTTATGGCGATGGTTCTAAGCCAGCGGTTCCCAACCTTTTTTCTCATTCGCACCCCCCAGCAACTCAGTTTCAGCCGGCGCACCCCCGACTTACGTAAATACCAAATAGATCTGTATAGTAAAGGCGCTGTGTCAGAAGTTGATTTATAACAGACTTGAACAAAACAAACAAAAAAAAAAACAAAAAAGTATACGCACATTTTATTTTATAAGTATATATATAATAGTATAAAATATAGTGTATAAGTATGCACACAGATTTAAAATAAAGTTTGTAGTAAAAACAATGCACATGAGCATCAAGGTAAAAGTAACACAGGTAGGTAGGTAGGTAACTAAAGAGATCGAAAGAGTAGGAGTTACATAATATGTAACTATAATAATATAATGTTTTAATATTGCAAAATTACATTATTGACAAGAAGACAGGAATGAGACTAAATTAGACTAGCCCGTAAATTTATAAATGAATAAATAAACGAGTAATTTTGGGGCAAATTAATGAGATCCTTGAGGCTGTATCGTGGTACACATTTTTTTGAAATCTGGTTCAATTGTGGACAAGTATACCCTCAAATCTATGCTTCTCTTCCTCCCCTTCTCGGCGCGTCACTACATCCCTCGCACAAAAACGATGTAGGTCCTGTCTTTTCTCAACATCTACTTTCAAGATAAAAAATATTAAAAATGTGTGGGTACACCCCATTCACACTTGAGTAGATCAGTTCACAGTTGGTTGTGGTAGCGGTGGTGTGGCAAAAGAACAAAAAATATTAATCAAATTTTTTCCCAAAAATGTCCGCCATTACTCTATTTTTTCCACGCACCCCCAAAGGGGCTCCCGCGCACCCCCGGGGGGTGCGCGCACCCCAGGTTGGGAATCGCTGTTCTAAGCGATAGTGGACAGTTGCCCCCAGACGGGATGTACATGTTTTTGTCGAAAAAATCAGTCTTAACTATTAATTTTGAATTTTAAAGGTAAAATTTAAAAAAAATGTTGAAAAAAAAATTTAGTTTCACTACCCGTGTGTGATTTTCTGAAAGTAACCCAAATAATTTTTCAGATTGAAAATTGATCAATCCGTTGCCGAGTTAGAACGAATTTTCTTCCTCATCTTCCCTCTCACTCCAACAACTGTCGTCCACATTGGCCACCCTCAGAACTAAAGCAGCCCTCAGATCTAAAACCGCCCGAAAATCCCAAACTATTGCAGGTAGAGAAACAACCCTTAGATCCCATACTACTGTAACCGCTAACAATCCTCCCTTTGACAGGGAGCCGCCGCCTAACCAGGGAAACCCCCAAATACTCCACCTTCTGACCAAAATTTATCCCCACCACTCCCAACACCAACTCCCCAGTACCATGATCAATTCACCCATGTTCAGTCCTGTCCACAAGATAGTCAGTCAGGACTATGGGTGCAAAGTTCTTCAGAAAGTACCTACCTGTAAGTACCCAGTATATTCCTAAGCTTGTAAATCTATAGAAATTATTCTTTTTGTTAATAATTTTGTATTTAAACAACTTGTTATCACTTTAGCTCCTTTTATATTTAAACTCCTACTCTGTATTTCAGCTCCTCCCAATTATTACTTTATGCACTAAAATAAGACAACCGTATTTATATGATTGTAGAACCCCCTGAAGATGATGTAATAAACCATCGAAACGTTGGAATACATCTCGCTTTATCTGACCGAACCTCAGTAACAGCCTGCAACATTGCATACCACACACATATAACTAATAATAATTACTGCGTTATATTAGTGTATTTAATAATAATATTAATAGTACCTGTATTACAGTGCAACCCCGCGTATTTCAGTGTATTGTTGGTGGGATTTAAACCCTCGTGATGAGGACCCAGTTCAAGTGAAAAGAAAGGAACCAATATTGCAATAGGAAATTGGGAGTTAGGGGCGTGAGAGGGCGTCCTAAACAGGATTCGCTATTCATCAAAAAGGTTTACGTTGGCCCTGGACAAATTTGTTACGTAAGTGATGGAATGTGGGGTTCCGGAGATGCACTGTTTCAAACTCATCTGGGATTATGGAGTAGCCCGTCAAACAATGAGGATGAGTTCAACTGCATGTTGGACGGATTTGTTGTCAAAGCTTTGAAGTGTCCATCAAGTGAACAGTGTCTCAAGTTCCTGGAATGGGTTTGACTATTGAGTACTATCGATCAGTTTGGAGTGGTGGGCACCTCGTGGCTTTTCTTTCTTTATTTCATTGCATTCTTTCTCTTCCCAAAATAAGTCAACGCGAGTAGAAAGATATTTATTCGTGTTCAGAACGTGAAGCTGGAATGCGAAACATGTTGATCTATTCTGGTTAATTATTTTCAGTTATGAACCTTTGGAATCGAGTATGAAAAAACGTTGCAAAGTCCTTGTCACATGGGTTTATTATTCTATTATTTTATTGGTCTAAAGAAATGCTGGCTGTTTATTTATTGTTTATTTCATGTAAAATAATTGAAATAGCTATTTCTGGTGGTTTCCACAAATTTTGGCCCCCAAAACTTGAATTAGGTACTACGCTCCTTTTTTTTTTCAAATTACCTTTGATCATTGATTGTACCATTTAATCGTCTTGATCCACGTGCTGACACTTTTTCTAGAGTTATTATACAAATTGATGGTGATTTCAGACGATTTCGCAGGTTTTTGACTCATAAAAAATCAATTTTGGGAGCTGAACATCTGGTACATCCTCAATTTTCCACTCCTTGGTCAAAATCGACTTCATATTCGGTCTTCTCTTCCCCAAAAACATGGAAAACGATACCTCAAAAGCTCATTTTACTAATATGTTACTAAAACACAAAAAGTACCTATTTTTATACACATTTTCACTCATAACACCCCTGGGTATATTCCGATCGGGCTGAAAAGTTTCGGGACACAACTAGGGCCCAAATGGAGCATGTGTGCGAAAGAACGACTTTTTTAGACCGAAAATGAAGCCTGTACACGTGATACGGCGTACGGCGGACGGCGGACGGACATTGCATTTTTGGAATCTACGCACCTTGAAACAAAAAAGAAAAAAAATTTGAGGGGGTGTTATAAAAATTTTTTGCTGAGCGAATACATAGGTGTATTATTCACAGAATAATAAACCAAAAACAAATAAAAACGCTGCAAATTAATACATAACGGTTTATTATTTACCTGTATATGCCCCTTCTGCATAAATCACTGTTTTCTGTTTTAACTCCCTCCAGGAAAGCCCTAATCGAGTACTGGAGCCAGCCGGGGCAGTTTCATAAATATGCGGTGGAATTTTTCATTAAATATTTGTGGTTATTCATGAAGCATAACTTTTGTTCATGTTACATAAGTACCAATCAACAAAATCCAAAATAACCGACATTCTTTCACTGAAATGATATCACAGAACAACCAACTCGATTTCATACAGCCTTGCATGATTACAATCAGGTGCTG
Source organism: Leptopterna dolabrata (assembly GCA_954871275.1). Lineage (NCBI taxonomy): Eukaryota > Metazoa > Arthropoda > Insecta > Hemiptera > Miridae > Leptopterna > Leptopterna dolabrata. The sequence continues at coordinate 49,719,210 of OX940979.1, forward strand.
CCTAGCAATGATATCTGGGCCGGATTTATACCGTTTCATTCGCGATCATGTTGACGAAGCTTTTCGGTGCAAATGAACGTACGGCCGTAACACGATTGCGGGAATTTATCCAAATCACAGCACGATTGCGGAGGAAAGCGCAGGACGATGGCGGGAGGAATGTAATGGAAAAAAACCACAGTCATGCAGCATGGCTATAAGAGCGAATTTTCGAAGTTTTCGGCATCTTCCTCCTCCGCCTAAAATTTTCTGAAAATTAATTTTCGGCCAATGTTTTCCCAACTTGATACCATACAAAATTAAAACAGGAGTAGTTTTACGCAAAGTAAAATTTGGGGTGGAAGGAGGGGGAGGGGGAAATCAACAATGTTTTGAATACCAGAGAGTAGGTATTGGGTACGTAACAAATTTTTTGTTCCATTTTTTGCCGAGTAACACCTCGGTTTGTAGATTTTCCAACGCTGAACACGATGGTGAAGTCAGAATTGCGATATCCCATTCCGTTATCAGATTAGAGCAGACGAACCAGGAAGAACATCTCAAGAAATAACCACGTTCCTTCATCTTCAAAGTGCTCCAGTTTGAGAATGGAATGAGATATCGCAATTCTGATTTCACCATCGTGTTCAGCGTACAAAAACCTTTAAAATGAGGTGTCACTTGTCAGACTTTTTCATTTTGGGAATTTATGGGTAATTTTCCCCCCCTAAAACTCCCCAAAACTCCCCCTTAGGGTGACCCGATTCTGCCCATCTTCGAACTTAGCCTGTCGATTGCCAAGACAGATTTTTCGTGCAAATTTGAACTTTTTATCTCAATTCTGTCGAGAGTTATCGTCTGGAATGACACATACATATATAAATATATATATAAATATATAAATATATACCGTAAAATGGGGTGACTAAGTGCCTGGTGAGGTGACTACGTGCCACCCTGGAATCCATCACTTGGACGCACCCTACCGGTGTCAGAGATGAACTTGACCAGGTTCCGCATTTTTCTCTTCAGAAGAGGTTCTCCGGGGATACGCTAGAGTGCAGAACGTTCAATCCCGCGGTTGCTCGTTCTTGTTATCAGTCCATCAGTGTTTTCTGTGATATCACATTTTTTTGTGTTGCTGTCCTAGTTCTTGTTGGGCAAGTTCTCGTGGAGATCCCCGTGCGTCGGTAAGTTTCGTTTTCAATTGCACGTGTATCCATCAAGCCCCCTTGCAAAGGATGTTTTCCAAAATGTCTTCTGAACAGAAATATGATGCAGTTTATCAAAGTAGTGCAAAACAGGGGTTGCTATGTGCCACCCATTTTTCAATGTGTCTTGTCGTTTTTTCTCAGCTATGCCGCGGAAGTATGTGAGGAAACTCGGTGCGAGGCCGTATAAAGATTATTCATTGGAGGATCTTGGAGTGCTCGAAGGGAAGAACGTTCTATGAGCACCGATTCGCTATCAAGTGCAAATGAGGACGACATCCCTTATGCTGAGAGTGATTCTAGCGTTGGGTCTCTCTTCCAATCTCAGTCCGACGTTGAAGACGATGCCTTGAATTGTTTCCCATCCTCTTCAGCTCAAGGCCCAGATCATCAGAGACCGATTTCTCCAAACGTCAACATGTCATCGACTTCTGCTCGAGCTTCACCTAATGCTTCACGTGACTCTGTTCCTCACGTTGTGTGTTCAACCCCCATCGCTACAGTGGGTGATTTCGTTGCAGTTAAATGCAAAGGCCGATTGTATCCAGGCAGAGTCATCTCTGGCTTAGACGAAGCTGGAGAAGTCTGCATTTCTGCTATGAGCCGAAAAGGGAAGCATTGGATATGGCCACAGCCCCCTGACGAATTGTGGTACCCAGAGGACCAGGTAGAATGGAATATTTCTGCTCCGATTCTACTTGGAAACGACGGAGTTTTCAAAGTTGATCTGAAACGGTGAATTAAATCTACAACCAACGTTTGCCAACCCTTGGTGGGTAGGATCTTGAGTTCTTTTGAGTTTTTTCGTTAACCTACAATATTAGGTATTTTTCGACGCAATTAGTCAATTTTTAAGCCTTTTATACAGTCTGATTAATGTATCTTTCGAAGTCAAAATTTTCTTTATTGGCACTTATCGCCCCCATAAAAAAGTTATCCTATTTGTGAGACTGAAAAAAAAAATTAAATGTGTAGCAAAAATTTTATTTGAGGCAGAACGTGATTTATGCAACTTGTTACCATGTTTAAGAAGGTTTTAGAAGATATTTTAATAAACATATTTAATAGAAATGACTTCTGTTTATCGCCCAAATGAAAATCAGCTGGTTTGAAAAATTAGGTGTTTTTTAAGTCGTCTGAGAAATTCCTAGAATTTTTCATGTTAACGTGACTACATTTTTCCTGTATAGGAAATTTTCTCTAGTTTCAGAAAACGGGGTCGAAAATGGGCCAGAGTCAACTAGACAGGCGTGGAGACATCAAAATCGGAGTGGCACATAGTCACCCCACCCCATGGGGTGGAAATATGCCACAAACCTGCATTTCTCCCACCACCCCTATCGACCCAAAAAAATTGTTTTAGTCATTATTCTATCGCTGAGATATTCAGCAACGTCCCCCAAGGATTTCAGCGCAATAGCTCAAGAATTGAGACCAGGATATTTAAAAAACCTCAAAACGTGGCACTTAGTCACCCCATTTTACGGTATATAAATATATAAATATATATATATAAATATATATATATACATATAATTTTTGGTGTCTTTCGGCAGGGAATTCAGGATGGTCTGAAACGGATTTTGGTATAAAAATCTTTCGGAAATTCGAGTTTTAAAAATTTTGGACCGAGAACAATAGCTTCCTTTTCTTCAAAAATTCGCTAAAAGCACGATTGCGGGACCCCAAATTGTACTCGTAAAGGTAGCAAGTATTAATAAATATTAACAAGTATTGCGTTAGGTAGGTCAAAGGTTAGGTCAGTAGATCAACATCAATTTTCTGTTCTCAGAATGAGATATACTGCGTCATTTCATTATTCTCAGTCATTTAAACTCTGTAGATGGAAGTACTTTTCACAGTGGAATCATGCGATAAAACGTACAGCTGCTGCAGACATTGCTCAAGGTTCCTGGGTAAAACAGGTTTACCTTGACGACGCGCATCATTCATGGACTTTTACGAATCAGCGGAATTATCACCATGTTCCAAATTTGAAGTTTGTCCCAACTCTGCTCTGATCAGCTTATTTGGTGTCGACCGAATATCGTCCTTCGCCTTCCTCTTCAAAACGCTCTGCAATATTCTTCTTTCCACACGTTGGTCTGATTGCGACTCGGGGCGCGTTGCGTTTGCGGAAAATGACCGAAAAGGCAATGTTTTTTTTTGGGGGGGGGGGGGGGGGGGGGGCAATGCGTTTGGGGAAAGGCGTTTGCCAAGGATCAATGCGTTTGGGGAAAGAAGAAATCGTGCATTTACTCATGAAAAGCGTACCTGTACAACGTAACTCTTGATTTGAGTGTGTCGGATTCAATGGCTCGATACTGAAGTTAGGCATCTTCTTCACATCACAGCTTCTTTCGATTTCGTTGAACTGGAAGCGGTTACTCACTGTATTCAAGTATGGTGCCGTTCTCGTGTGTGATCTCAGTGCCCAAGCGGGGCGCGTTTCTGTTCTCGTGTGTGATCTCACCCCCCGTTTCTGTTCTTACCTTAAAAGGGTGTTACCTTAACAATATGTCGACTTCATGTCCTCCAGGAAGGCTACGAACAAGTCTGGTGCGTTACTTCGCCACATCTTCCAACAGTAATGGTCTTGGTGAGACTGGAGCATCTCGTTGGGGACTCCTCTCAGTAGCTTCATAATTCGATTTTTCGCGTCCAGCCACGACCGCTCGACACCCTGGGTATGGGCGCCAGATCCCGGGTCTACGTAGTGATGCTGGTGGCCTCCTCATCTTCGCTGCACGGAGAGCGGTCTCCAGTCAGCATCCATCCACGATGATACATCCGTTTGCCAGCAAACCTGCTTTCGTCAATTTGTATCGGATTGTCAGCGGTACCAACCATTTGTCTTTTTTTTGAAATTGTTACTGTGCAAACTTCTCTACGCATGTTGAACCAATCCGTGACCGTGCCCCTTGACCTTCCAGTTCTTTCAACTACCGTGTGGGTGGGTGTTTCGAGAACAAATGAAAAAACGAGTTCTACAATTTCGCAGAGAGTCAGATTACAACGGAGTTTTCCGTTGAGGTCAGTGTAATGAAAAAACGCGTTTCCATGTCTGAGGGATCTAAAAGTTTGACACGCCCTACTTGAACATCGGTACACCGGCACCCACTCTCCCCTACGCGTTTTCCGGCGTTTTTCCGTCATTTCCGCTCCATATCTCGCACAAGGGTCAATAGCTGCCGGGTCGGTTATCAAGCCGTTTTCTCTTAAAAATACCACGCACTTCTCCTCAGACGCAACAACGTTCAGATAAAATTCTCTATAAAACATCATGATGAAACTTAACAAAACGAACACGAACACACGAACAAAAAAATGACTAGGTGGGCGGACTAGAACTCGACTAAGGCAGGGCCACGAGGTAACTGGAGCTTAACCCATGATCTCCAATTATTGCTTTGAGATCTACCTATTGCCTTCCTTCACCTTTGGAATGCGCCCTGGCAGAGAACTGAAAACAAGACACATAATAAACATCACCGAGATCACGAGAGATCACACTGACCTCGACGGCCGCGTGAGATCGCACACGAGAACGGCACCTTCAAGTATTTGCAAACGTCTTTATCGGTATGGTACTTCTCCCAAGCTCCGAGAAGAATTTCCATGTAGTGCTCTGCTCCGCCCTTGGCTTATTGTGCATTCCCTTATTCACACTGATAATCTTGAAGGACGATTCTGTTTGAATTTCCTTCAAGACGTCAATAACGACATGAATGCTTGGGTGTTGTGAATAAAATTGACGGTTAAAATCTGCATGGAAGCTTTCTGCAGCATTTGTTGTTCGTATCGCGTCTTTGGTCGGTGGACACGCCCAAAGTGGAGGGGGAAACATCGAGTCATCCTCAATATATGTCGTGTGCACATACTAAGCAAATGAGGTGCCCACTGAAGGTGCTTCATACATCAGGCTGAGGAACGCATTGTACACTTTTTCTGGAAGGAGAAAAGGAAGCGTGAAAAACTTTCATCCACAATCCAGCGTCAATTTTCTTATTGTAGTGCTTCCGCAAGGCTTTTTCGTGACGAATACGTCTCCATCATTCCTGGGAAAAAGGTGAAACATATGCAGAAACTGTAGACGACAGGTAGGAAATGCTTCTTTGACTGCGACATGAGCACCTTTTTCGAAGTCAACATTAACTACCTCTGGCATTAATTCATTGTTAATCAAGGACCGGCATAATTCTTTTACGTGATTCCAGGATCGCAAGTACATTTCTTTAGTTTTTTCCTTCAAAAACCCTTAAACAAGAGGGATATTGAAGCCGTTGATACTTGCATGAACAGTGTACATTTGAGGGAAAAAATGAGGAACGTACGAAAATGTGCCCGTCTACTAAAACGTGTTTTGATGATGTTTGCAACTTGAGTTTGTCTGTGGTCGTAAAAATTGTTTCCCAAGACGCACTGTGCCCTCTGTCCCCAAACGCATTGCTCGCTGGTTGCGTTCGTTTTTGGTTTATTATTCCGTGAATAATACACCTATGTATTCGCTCAGCAAAAAATTTTTATAACACCCCCTCAAAATTTTTTCTTTTCCGTTTCAAGGTGCGTAGATTCCAAAAATGCAATGTCCGTCCGCCGTCCGCCGTATCACGTGTACAGGCTTCATTTTCGGTCTAAAAAAATCGTTCTTTCGCACACAGGCTCCATTTGGGCCCTAGTTGTGTCCCGAAACTTTTCAGCCTGATCGGAATACACCCAGGAGTGTTATGAGTGAAAATGTGTGTAAGAATAGGTAGGTACTTTTGCGTTTTAGCAACATGTTGGTAACATGAGCTTTTAAGGTATCGTTTTTCATGTTTTTGGGGACGAGAAGACCGAATATGAAGTCGATTTTGACCAAAGAGTAGAAAATTGAGGTTCTACCAGATGTTCAGCTCCCGAAATTGATTTTTTATGAGTCAAAAACCCGGGAAATCGTCTGAAATCACCATCAATTTGTATAATAACACTGGAAAATGTGTCAGCAGGTGGATCAAGACGATTAAATGGTATCAATGATCAGAGATAATTTATTAAAAAAAAAAAAAAAAAGAGGAGCTATCTTATCCGTGTTTTGGGGGCCAAAATTGGTGAAAACCACCAGAAATAGCTATTTTAATTATTTTATATGAAAGAAACAATTAAACAGCCAACATCTCTGTAGGTGTGTCCAATAGAATAATAAACCCATGTGACAAGGAATTTGCAGCGTTTTTATAGACAAAATAGGAGAATACGCTTGGTTGGTGACAACGGAGAAGTTGCATATTTTGTTCGTGCTCTGAAAACACAGTGGGCCTTCCTTCGTCTCTTGGTATTTTGACAGTTTATAATTATTTGCGAAAATCGCGACATTCCTGCGTTCTGTCTCGCACACCTCACCGATATCAAGATCCATACCGATTGAATAAACTAAAGAAACAAATATGATGCCAGAGAAGGTCTTTAGCCAGTATTCGTTTAGTGTGAAACTTCAATATTTACTTTGAACAGATGCGAGAGGCGACCTTTCGCAGTTAACTCTTATAAACTACTACTAAACAGTATTTACTTATAACTGTTAACCTCACAGAATTTGAGTTTCCGCAATCGTGTCGCGCTCTCGTACTAGTCAGCCCTCCCCTTTCCCGCAATCGTGTTCCGCCCGGTCTTACAATGCTCCGGGTGGTCTCAACAAATTCTTTAGTTCGAGATCAATTTAAAAACGTTAAAAAAACGGTACCCTTCTATTGAAAGTTTTCGATCTACGGCGTTCTGAAAACTTCAAGGATCGTTTCTGTAGATGGCAGAGAAACTGGCTAATGGTAAGAAACCAACTTCTAGCTGCTTAATAATGACTTGATCGATGAAACTGACGAAACTCACAATCCATGTCTTCTTCGTTTTGCAGGGAATTCCATGAAATCTTAACGTGACATTTCAAAGTTTTGCTTCAATATTTGAATTCCTGTTCGAGGTCAGTTCCACGTGCAAAGTCCTTCGGAGGAAAATGTTTCATCTGTTTCAGTTGACTTGTTGAAATCGTCAGCGCACAACCACAGCATATGTCTGATCAGTTTTCCCCGTTCGGTTACGAATCGTGAAGAGACATAATATATAACACCTGTGTATGTATTATTATAATATAAAGCAAAGCAAATCCTACTCAGATATTAAAAGTTCAAGCTTAGTTACCTGCACTTTCAATCATCATTATTTATTTCTTAATCATCTTTTCATTCGACGTAGCACAAAGCTTTTTCTGTCCGTTAATACCATTTAAAATCTTGATAAATGAACTGGTCAAATGGAATTTTCCTTTTTTTCATATTAAAAAAATCTGCCTCGTTGCATATTGATAAATATTAATCGTGTCGCTCGTTCCGTCTTCATTAATGAGGGCTTGATTATTTTTTATCCTTCATGAAACTCCTGGAGTGCAAATGTTATCACCATGTGTTATCATGATGCAATATGAAGCCAGATTAAATTAAGGGAAGGGGGGTGGGGGGATTTCTTGCTCGATTCCAAAGGCTCATTATTGAAAATAATAAACCAAAATTTATAGAAAATCAATTAAACCGTCTATATGTAGACGAGCGCGCATATTAGTCACTACATGTCAAATGGAACGCAGCGGAACTAAGTGTGTGAAATAACGAGCAGGACTTAATTTGGAGTCACTAGCAGCAGCAGCAGCGCAAAAAATTAATCCACATCATCTGTTCCTACTTGAAGCTGATACCGGTGAGTCGGGCGGAAGGTTGGATGAGGTTGGTTTGGATGGATGAAGGAAGGATGTGCTCCGTAGGAGTCTTTTGCTGACGCCCCGCAGTTATCACCACAGCAGGCGTTAGTTGGACGAATGTGAGGGAAACTAATACCCCGTGGTTATCACCACAGCAGGTATTAGGTGCTCCTTAGGAGTGTGTTGCTAGCACCCCACAGTTATCACCACAGCAGGTGCTAGGGGAGAGAGAGGAAGGCACCCCTCCGTTATCACCACAGCTGTTGCCAGGAGGAAGATAACTAATACCCTACGGTTACCACCACAGCAGGTATTAGGTGCTCCTTAGGAGTCTTTTGCTAGCACCCCGTGGTTATCACCCTCAGTGAGTGCTAGAGGAAGGGGAGGAAGGCGCCTCACAGTTATCACCACAGCAGGCCCCAGGTGGAAAAAGACCTCCTTGAGTGCAGGAGAAGGGTAGGGGAGAGAGAGAGAGAGAAGTCACAAGTCGGAGAGTGGTCAGTCGAATGAGGAGCTGGGCTAGCGGGGCTGCTTATAAAGGCCCCTTTTCACCCGTCCCCCGTCCATCAACGGCCGTTGCAACCGTTGAGGAACGATGGCTGCCGATGGAGGGGACCCTTCTACTTTCCTCTCAGCGTCGCTCAGCTCGTCGTTCCCTTCGTTTATTTGGTTAAATCATTTAGGTATTACATAGCAGTGGTATAAGAATTTGAGGGGTACCACGGCACCTACTATTTAAAGTACCTAGCTAGAGAAATGGGTTTGAAATGGGTTTACGATCTTCAATCTTTGCTGTACAGACTTCAGCTGTAGCAACTTGGTAACACTGTTAAACTATTCATGTAATGACTCTAAAAAGCGTAACCGTGGAACATTGTATTGACGGAATGTTGCCATTCCAGGTAACAGTGGCGGCACGTTTGGCTTGGACAGTTCAACAACGTGAAGCGTACACATTAATATTCTTCCTCAAAAGTGCGCAGGAGGTTGGAGGTAGACTTGACGAACCGCGGAAACATCGTCAAAATTTACTCTTCCACTCTTACCCTTCAAGAAACAGATCGTTTTCCGATTACCGCATTTCGCTACAAATGTACAGGCTGATCTTTATGATAACTGTATTTACGTCAAATGAAAGATGAATTCTAATTACACTGCCTCGCTCTTCGAATATGTTTCAGCGAACCGAATACAACCGTGATTAGATCGGGATTGGGGATCTCAAGGAAAATAAATTAGGGTTGATCCATCCAGACGACGGACCCTGAGTCGAAACCCTGGACGACTTTTGATAATTTTTTTCCCTCTCGTGCCATTATGTAATAAACTGCCTTGATCGCTCTCCCTAATCCGAAGCGACAGGGCGCAGACTCAGCGTCTAAAGCCCTCTGGAAAACAGACAATCTCGACAAGGCCTTGCCACGTCTTTTCTTATTTCACCGAGGAGTTTGCACGTTTTAATCCCAATATTGAGGGGGATCCTTTCACAGCCTCCACAAACCTTCTGTTCGCTATAATATAATTCTCTTTGGATCTCTTCCATCTGTGTAATGGGCCGAAGAGAGATTTGATGTCCTTAATTGGGTTCGGTAATTTCAATAACCTGTTACAGCTATCTGTGAACCGTGAACTGTGTCCGGAAAGCAAGAACACCAGTGGCTTTATTTAGGCAATTTATATTTGATTTAAAGAATTTAAATTTAAACAACTTTCCTAAAAAACTTTGCCACTTCAAAATTAATGAAGAATCTTTAAATTCGGCATGCTGGCTCTCCGATTGGGCCGATGATGATCCAAACTTCGTCTAAATATTCACCTAGATGGTGAAGAAAATATGTTTCGCCGTTTTAAGAACGCCATACCTAAGTGAGAAGTTGGGTAGGTTTTTTCTCCCATAAATCTGACCATCTATTTCAGCTGTATGACCAGCCGTTCTTCCACGGGCCTGTAGTTCGAACTAAACAAAAATTACCTATACAAGATTATTACGAGTACAAACAACAAAAACATCACTAACATGAGCGTGAATCAAGTTGTTATCGTTGTGGAAGGGAACAGCTGATTTGTAATACAAGTAAGCGTAAGAAGATAGGAAAGCCTAATCACTTATAGAACATGCATGGATCAAAGAACTCACAGAACGTAGAAGGATACGCATAGAACATAGAACACTCGTAGAACAGATACAGAAAACACCTAATCGCTCACAGAACACATTTTTGGTGTCACAGCAAAACGTTTTTCCCGATGAACTGCTTCCACCTTTTCCCTTCAGAGCCTTTGTCCCACGAAATTGTGTCCAATTTTTGAATCGGTAAACGTAATAAATAGCAGTTTGACGCATTTCGATGAAAAATACCCGCGAAAACTCGACTGGCAGTCTTGAATGATATAACACTGTTTTTTCGAAGAACCGCCGAGTAACTAACCTCTGCGCTCGTAGCGGACTGATTAGTTTTTAATTTGTAGGAAACTTAATTGTACAGATTCTCCATTGATGGTCCTCACTACTAAAGTTTACTGTTTCTTGAAACCGGTTTGCAAAGTGATGTATATTTTACCGGCAAAGTGTGAATTCTATTCAAGGCCTAAGCAAAGTATGAAATGAGATTTATTTCACACATTGCCTGGCCATTTTATTTCATACAATGTCTAGGAATTGCGTACAATGCCTTATTTCACACATTTTTTTGCTTCCTCAGACCGAAGGATTCTTGATTGGGTAAAAAAAAAATTATGTCCTCCAAAATGAAAATTACCACAACTATTTTGCGTTTTAAACATCCAGGAACATTTTTGGTTCCGTGTCTGTCTGTCTGTGGTAATTCCTTCTAACGCCCATAACTACCCAAACTAATAGTCGAAATGGGCTGATATTTGGAGGGTAGGTGCGGGTTGGGTCAAGATGATCCCATATCAAAATCACTGAAAAAGTAAGGTAACTTTCGTCTGAGCATGCGCAAACGTGAAATAATTGAAACACCCATAACTACCTTAAATATTGTTGAAATGAGTTCAAATTTGGAGGGTCGATCAGGAATAATTCTTTGATGGGTCCATATTAATTTCATTAGAATCGTACTGTAACTTTTGTCTGTGCATGCGCGTCTTTTTGCGTAGGGCGGTGAGGAAATTTTCTTTGAGGTCCATAGGTGGGATTTGGACCTCGTAAGATACCTGGAGGGACCGCACCACCAGGTTATGTGGGGCTCAAACCCCACTAAAACCTCACCTACCTTTTCCCACATTCGAACTCAGTCTGGAACTGTTGAGCACATTATTTCAGGATGAGTCCTAAGGAGATCTCTTCAGTCCTCGTTCTGTCGGTCCGCACCCTCTCTGTTCTTTGCCGCTCTCGTTCGAGCTGCATCTTTTTCTTCAGGATCTTTTCTACATATTCTGCCACTTGATTCCATTGCTGCTCGCTTTGCAGCATCACGTCGACCACCGTTTCTGGTGTCAAGCTGGCTGCTGAAACTCCCAATTCTTCCTGTATACAAGCCCGTTCTGCTGTCCACTGCGTACACCTGAAGAATGTATGATGCACATCATCTTCCTCCTGACAGCTGCCGCATGTAGGAACACTTACCTTTCCCATCCTGTGCAGGTAGCTACAGCTGCTGTGTGTTATTTCACACTTTGCCGGTGCAAATACTTCTGTTTCTGTATAGAATATCACTTTGGTTCAGAGAGTCATCATGGTATGTGCAACCAGCTGGGGAGCAATACCCTCAACATCTCATCTCTTCAACTTTCTTACAGTTCGTATAGTTACGGTATAGTTATGTTTTGCGTGGTACAGAACAGTCCGTACCCCTCCTATACCGAAGGATTTAATATCTATACAGAAAATAATGAACCGTTCTGAAATAATTCGCAGCGTTTTCACTTTAAAAGTGCTAAATACGTGGCCTTGTTTCATCCTAATTCTTGCTGCGTTCATTTCTTGTTGCACCTGACAAGTTTCTGGTTTACTAACTTTCATCCTCTTTCTCCCTCATCACTAAACATCTCAACGAGGTTTCAACCACCCCACTTTTGGTTTATTATTCTGTGAATAATACACCTATGTATTCGCTCAGCAAAAATTTTTTATAACACCCCCTCAAAATTTTTTCTTTTTCGTTTCAAGGTGCGTAGATTCAAAAATTGCAATGTCCATCCGCCGTACGCCGTCCACCGTATCACGTGTACAGGCTTCATTTTTGGTCTAAAAAATTCGTTCTTTAGCAAACATGCTCCATTTGGGCCCTATTTGTGTCCCAAAACTTTTCAGCCCGATCGGAATATATACCCAGGGGTGTTATGAGTGAAAATGTGTGTAAAAATAGGTACTTTTTGCGTTTTAGCAACATGTTAGTAAAATGAGCTTTTGGGGTATCGTTTTTCATGTCTTTGGGGACGAGAAGACCGAATATGAAGTCGATTTTGACCAAAGAGTGGAAAATTGAGGTTGTACGAGATGTTCAGCTCCCAAAATTGATTTTTTATAAGTCAAAAACCTGGAAAATCGTTTGAAATCACCATCAATTTGTAGAATAACACTAGAAAAAGTATCAAGAGGTGGATCAAGACGATTAAATGGTACTATCAATGATCAAAGATAATTTGAAAAAAAAAGGAGCGTACCTTATTCGTGTTTTGGGGGCCAAAATTGGCGGAAACCACCAGAAATGGCTATTTCAATTATTTCACAAGAAAGAAACAATAAATAAACAGCCAACGTTTCTGTAGGTATGTCCAGTAGAATAATAAACCCTTGTGACAAGGACTTTGCAGGACTTTTGGTTTATTATTTTCAATAATGAACCATTGGAATCGAGCATGAAAAAAAAAATTCTTACCCCCCCTCAAAATTTGATGGTTTACGTTTCAAGGTATGTAGAATCCAAAACTGCAATAAAAATATTTCTGTCAGTCCGCCGTACGCCGTACGCCGTACGGGCCACTTTTCTTAGTTACCATGAAAAAAAATTGATGAAATTCGGGTTATAGGTTCCGTTCGGCGTCTAGTTGGTCCTCGAAGCTCGACGTTACTGTGAGTCATCTCTAAGGGGTTCAAAATAGGGGTTGCAATTTTCAAAACGCCTATACTATTTTTTTACGTGAATATTTTTACGGTTTTAAATAGTTCTTGAACTTGTGAGTTTTTTAAGACCATCCGGAGCATCGTACGTCCAGCCGTTCGTTCACAGTAAGGCCCCGAAGTTTGCACCGACAGGCATTTTCGACTCCAGTGTGAATGAAAATTATTTAATATTGTATACAATTCAAACCAAATCTCGTAACCAGAGACGCGCCCACAATAGAAATTTGTGAATACGGCCAATCATTGGTAGGGATCACCTGATTATATTGGCGGAGTATGAAGTCGAGTTGGTTGTTCTGTGATATTATCTAATTTGAAAAATGATGGCTCTATTGGAGTTTGTTGGTAGGTAGTGAAACTTGAACAAACGTTGAAGTATTATTGATGGGTAAATTATTACTACGGTAAATCATTACTCAACGGTAAATTATTACTCAACGGTTCATTATACCATCTACGTAGAAGGGGCTGGAGTTTGTTGGTAGGTACTTTTGCAACTTTTTTCACTCCTCATCAACAATTTCTTTTCAGAACTTCATTATGTGCGTTTCTTTTTGTTAGGTACTGTTTGTTATCGGCAGAATTATTTTAGCAACATTTAACTCGTGATTTAGGTAGGTACCTAGTAACGAGTACGGGGTTAGGTACTAACCTACGGAGGGTCTGCGATCTACATAATATGTATATAATAGAATAGTACATATCATATTATATAGAAGGGTTATCTATACATAGAGCTGTGATCTGTAACAGGAGGGTATTCTGTACAAAATAATAAACCGTTGTGCAGGGATTTGCAGCGTTTTTACAAAGCGTCCCTGACGCTGACCGCGAATGTAGCACTTGTGCAGACCTTTGTATAAACTCCGTGTCGGAGTTTCCCATTACATCTCAACCCGACCCCGACCTAAAGTTTTTCTCTGTCTATATCACGCTTGCAACAGGTCAGTTTGAACACGTACTTTCCAACATTGTCGGGTCGTTAACACGTTTCAGAATATACAAAGTTAACACCGCATAACGCGATGAGTTTGTGCGCTCATCACACGTCACTGTGGAAGAGCTACATGTACCTGTATGCGCCGGAAGCACGAGTATCTTACTACTCCTGTACCATTAATTTTTTTCCTTTCTATGTTGGGGAAATATTAGTTAACTTATGTATTTCGCTACTTCTGACGGAATTAGTTGGGATCTACAAGCTCAAAAATGAAAGTTTCACCCTACGTAGACATTCGGATTCTATTTATATTTATATCATTGCCCCTATTTCATTCTATTTCATTCTATTACTTGCTTGTATTCGTTATTTGGTTTGATGGTGTTCCTAAAGGGGTCGACATCTCTCATTCAATCCTGCAAGGGGTGAGGTTCAAAATGCCTTGGGATTTGTCAGGGATATTTTGGTTTATTATTTTCAGTAATGAACCTGTCGAATCGAACCTGAAAAAATAAAATTTTAACCCCCCCCCCCCCCCCCCACCATCAGAATCCGGAAATAAAATAAAAAATTTCTGGTCGACCGCCATACTTAGTTAGCTTTCAGTTTATTATTCTGTGAATAATACACCTATGTATTCGCTCAGCAAGAAAGTTTTTAAACGCCCCCTAAAATTTTTTTCTTTTACGTTTCAAGGATTCCAAAAATGCAATGTCCGTCCGCCGTATGCCGTATGTTCCATATCTGCTTTATTTTCGGTCTGAAAAATTCGTTCTTTCTCACACAGGCTCCATTTGGGCCCTAGTTGTGACCCGAAACTTTGGAATATACCCAAGGGTTTTATGGGTGAAGAATGGGTGTAAAAATGGTTTCTTTTTGGGGGGTTTTAGTAACATGAGCTTGTGAGGTATCGATTTCAACATTTTCTAGGGCGAGGAGACCGAATGTGAAGTCGATATGACCAAAGATGGAAAGTTGTGGTTCTAAGGAAGTTTCAGCTCCCGAAATTCATTTTTTATGCATCAAAAACCTGGGAAATTGTCTGAAATCACCATAAATGTATAATAACACTAAAAGTAGTATTTGACTGACAGCAACGCCGCGCTTCGAGGACCAACTAGACCCCGAACGGAACCTATAACCCGAATTTCATCAATTTTTTTCATGGTAAATAAGAAAAGTGGCCAGTACGGCGTACGGCGGACAGTCAGCAATTTTTTTATTGCTGTTTTGGATTCTACATACCTTGAAACGTAAACCATCAAATTTTGAGGGGGGTTAGAATTGGTTTTTGGTTTATTATTTTCAATAATGAACCATTGGAATCGAGCATGAAAAAAAAAACCAGTCATGCAGCATGACTTAATGAGCGAATTTTCAAAGAAATATTCGAATTAATGGCTATGGTTTTGAATAAAGGAAAACTTCGGTCTAAAATTTGGTTTTCTATGTATATTCTCTTCGTATTTATTTTAATTTGTACGTTTTGTCCATCCTGATTCTACCGTTTGTTTATTACGTAATTGTACTAAGTGCTTATTTATTTGATCGCTGTGGGTTCATATTAGGTAGGATAGGGTAGTTAGGACTTTTGACTTACCTACTCAAGAGAGTGCAGTAGGTAAAGGAGTTGTTATAGAAAATCATGAGTGCTTCAAGTGCAGGTTGTTTTTCATGCAGGCTCAATCTTGAAATAAACTATGAAGGAAGGATGTGGTTTCTGGAAGGATCACTTGGAAGAACATGTGGGTGCTACGCTGACCACTCTAAGGGGGTGGGGGGGGGGGAAGAGTTTAAAGATTATCCTAGTTTTGGGTAATTTTTGCGCACTTTAAATGCTCTAATTTAAGAACGGATTTAGATATCTAAAATCCGATTTCACCATCGTGTTCAGCGTGCAAAAACCTTTAAAATGAAGGGTCACTTGTTAGAAAATAACATTTTGGGGATTATTGGGTAATTTTTGCGCACTTTAAATGCTCTAATTTGAGAACGGATCAAGATATCTAAAATCCGATTCCACCATCGTGTTCAGCGTGCAAAAACCTTTAAAATGAGGGGTCACTTGTTGGAAAATAACATTTTGGGGATTTTTGGGTAATTTTTGCGCACTTTAAATGCGCCAAAACCCTCCTTAGAGTAGGCCAATTTCGCCCATATTCGAACTTAGCCTTTCGATTGCCAAGATAGATTTTTTGTGCAAATTTGAGCTGTTTATCTCAATTCTATCGAGAGTTATCGTCTGGAGTGACACATATATATATAAATATATATATACATATAAAAAAGTGTTAAATTTCAGGAATCGTTTTAGAATGGTCTGAAACGGATTTCTATGAAGAAAATTTCCAAAAATTTATATTATTTAAATTTCGAAGCCATTGCAATAGCTTCATTTTCTTTGAAAATTCGCTAAAAATTCTTACCCCCCCTCAAAATTTGATGGTTTACGTTTCAAGGTATGCAGAATCCAAAACTGCAATAAAAATATTTCTGTCTGTCCGCCGTACGCCGTACGCCGTATGGGCCACTTTTCTTAGTTACCATGAAAGAAAATTGATGAAATTCGGGTTATAGGTTCCGTTCGGGGTCTAGTTGGTCCTCGAAGCTCGACGTTACTGTGAGTCATCTCTAAGGGGTTCAAAATAGGGGTTGAAATTTTCAAAACGCCTATACCATTTTTTTACGTGAATATTTTTACGGTTTTAAATAGTTCTTGAACTTGCGAGTTTTTTAAGACCATCCGGAGCATCGTACGTCCAGCCGTTCGTTCACAGTAAGGCCCCGAAGTTTGCACCGACAGGCATTTTAGACTCCAGTGTGAATGAAATTGTATACAATTCAAACCAAATCTCGTAACCAGAGACGCGCCCACAATAGGAAATTTGGCGGAGATGAAATCATTGGTAGGGATCACCTGATTATATTGGCGGAGTATGAAGTCGAGTTGGTTGTTCTGTGATATTAGTTCATTTGAAAAATGATGGCTCTTTTGGAGTTTGTTGGTAGGTAGTGAAACTTGAACAAACGTTGAAGTATTATTGATGGGTAAATTATTACTACGGTAAATCATTACTCAACGGTAAATTATTACACAACGGTTCATTATACCATCTACGTAGAAGGGGCTGGAGTTTGTTGGTAGGTACTTTTGCAACTTTTTTCACTCCTCATCAACAATTTCTTTTCAGAACTTCATTATGTGTGTTTCTTTTTGTTAGGTACTGTTTGTCATCGGCAGAATTATTTTAGCAACATTTAACTCGTGATTTAGGTAGGTACCTAGTAACGAGTACGGGGTTAGGTACTAACCTAAGGAGGGTCTGCGATCTACATAATATGTATAGAATAGTACATATCATATTATATAGACGGGTTATCTATACATAGAGCTGTGATCTGTAACGGAAGGGTATTCTATACAAAATAATAAATCGTTGTGCAGGGATTTGCAGCGTTTAAGTTTTTAAATTGATCTTGAACAAAACAATTTTTTGACACCACCCGGAGCATTGCACGTCCAGCCGTTCGTTTGCACCTAAGAGCTTCGTCAACACGATCGTGAATCAAACGGTATGAATCCGGCCAGGATATCATCACTAGGGAGCACCTGATTATAATCAAGGATGGCTGTATGAAGTCGAGTTGGTTGTTCTGCGATATTATTTCATTTGATAAGTGATGGACTATTGGATTTTGTTGGTAGGTACTTCTGAAACTTGAACAATCGTTGAAGTATTATTGATGGGGAAATTATTACACAATGGTAAATTATTACACAACGGTTCATCTACCAAGAAGGGGCTGGATTTTGTTGATCGGTACTTTTGTAACTTGAACAACCGTTGAAGTATTATTCATGGGCAAGTTATTACACAACGGTTCATTATACTTGACCACGAGGGTAGGTATTGACCACCGAAAACAGTGATCTACGCCGGAGGGGCGTCTATTTCACTCCACATCAACAATTTTCCCTCAGAACTTCATTTTTTTGCGTTTCTTTTTGCCGTTTTAGTCACTGTTTGTCATCGACAGAATTATTTTATCAACATTTAACTCGTGATCGTGATTTATGTAGATATCTAGTAAGTAGTATTTCAACAGAAGGTTGAATCGAATAGAATACATTTAACCTAAATGTCATCACCAGGGATGCGCTAACAATTGGGAATTGGCCCGAATAAAATTATTGCTAGGGATCACCTGATTATATTCATAGAGTAGATATGAGGTCGAGTTGGTTGTTCTGTGATATTATTTGATATCGAAAATCTTTTGGAGTTTGATGGTAGGAAGTGAAACTTGAACAAACGTTGAAGTATTATTGATGGTTAAATTATTACACAATGGTAAATTATTACACAACGGTAAATCGATACACAACGGTTCATTATTACATCTATGTAGAAAGGGCTGGAGTTTGTTGGTAGGTACGTTCGGAACTTTTTTCACTCCTCATCAGCAATTTCACTTCAGAACTTCATTATTTCCGTTTCTTTTTGCCATTTTAGGTACTGTTTGTCTTCGATAGAATTATTTTAGCAACATTTAATTCGTGATTCAGGTAGGCACCTAGTAACGAGTACGGTGTTAGGTACTAACCTAAGGAGGTTCTGTGATCTTCATAATATTACATAATACACACCTACATATTACATAATATAGACGGATTTTCTATACAGAGAGAGATCTGTAACAGAAGGGGATTCCGTACAAAATAATAAACCGTTGTGCTGGGATTTGCAGCGTTTTTTTTTTCTTCAAATGGTCTTGGATCGATGACAGTGCCATTTAATTGTCCTGATTCACCTACTTCTAGAGTTATTATGCACGTTTATGGTGATTTCAGACTGTTTCCCTGGTTTTTGATTAATCAAAAAGGAATTTTGGGGGCTGAACCTTCGTTACAACCTGAGTTCTTCACAGTTTGGTCAAAATCAACTTCATTTGCGGTCTTCTCGCCCTATAAAACATGAAAAACGATACCTCACAAGCTCATATTCACTAATAGCTCGAAAACCCCTATTTCTACAACCCCCCCCCCCCACCACCCCTTAACACCCCCGGGTGTATTCCGATCGAGGGTACCGATCTACCGATCACAAGTAGGACCCAAATGTGTCCCAATGGGGTTCCAAAATGTGTGCTGAAGAACACGACTTCTGACCAAAATTTAACGTTAATTTAAGGCTTGAAACTTCGTTAGAACCTCAATTTTCCACTCTGGTCTAAATCGACTTCATATTCTGTCTCCTCGTCCAAAAAAACATGGAAAACGATTCCTCACAAGCTGAGTTACTAAAACATGTTATAAAAATAGGCCAAAAACACCTATTTTTATAACCATTTTGGTTTATTATTCTGTGAATTTTAACCTATGTATTCGCTCAAGAAAAAATTTTTACAACACTTCCTCATCATTTTTCTTTTACGGTTCAAGGTGAGTAGATTCCAAACATGCAATGTCCGTCCGCCATATCATCCATATCTACTTCATTTTCGGTTTAAAAAAATTCGTTCGTTGGCACACGGGCTCCATTTGGGCCTTAGTTCTGTCCGGAAACTTGCAGCCCGATCGGTGTTATGGGTGAAAAATGGGTGTAAAACAAGTGGTTTTCGATTTTATTTTTTTTAAAGTGTTCACTGAACATGAGCTTGTGAGGTATTGTTTTCCATGTTTGTTAGGGCGAGAAGACCGAAATGAAGTTGATTTTGACCAAAGAGTGAAGAATTGAGGTTGTATGGAAGGTTCAGCACCAAAAATACATTTTATATTAGTTAAAAACCTGGGAAACCTTCTGAAATCACCATAAATTTGTATAATATTAACAGGGGAATAAAGGAAATTAAGTGGCACTGTAAATGATCAAAGATGTTCCTCACTGAAATCAGCCAAACAGGTAGAACCCACAGGCCACCTACTCCTTGAATACCTAGGAATTGGGGTATTGTCTCAGGGCTGCTTGCTACCTGGGATACCTAGAAAAAGCTGTTAAGGGGGGACATCCACGTTTGCTCAAAATAAAGGCTTACCAGATTTCTCTGCGCTTGTGACGTCATTGGAACCGTCTAATCAGAAGCTTTCCTAGTAATGTTTTAAAGGGTCCACGTGGAACGTTCTGAGATGTTTCTTTGTTAGGGTTTCCGCAAAACTCCATGCTATCCCTCCTTCCCAAACTGCTACTACCTGCTGCCTGCTCCTTGCCTGCTATCTGCAGCTCTGGAACCCAAAAAACTCAGTTACTCATCACATCTCACTGTTTTAGTTAGGTAAAAAATAAATTCCGGCTGTAGTAGTATTGAGTGGTCTGTGGTGGCTCTTTAGCAACTTCACTGGATTAGACAGACACTGACCTCGACAAACATGAGTTCTACGTTATACCTTGGTATGTACGACTTCATGTGTAATTTTACTGTAATAGTAATGACATAGCAGATCCGCCATCTTTTTCGTTGAAAAGCCATACTATAGGTAGGGTTTACGCCCTCGCTATGTACGATTTAGGTACAACAACAATTATTATAGTTTTGTTTATTATTTTCAATTATGAACCTTTGGATTCGTGCTAGAAAAACGCTGCAAATCCCTGCACAACGGTTTATTATTTTGTACGGAATACCCTTCTGTTACAGATCACAGCTCTCTCTATAGGTAACCCGTCTATATAATATAATAATATGTACTATTCTATACTTATTATTTAGATCACAGAACCTCCTTAGGTTAGTATCTAACACCGTACTCGTTACTAGGTGCCTACCTAAATCACGAATTAAATGTTGCTAAAATAATCCCGGCCGGATTTATACCGTTTGATTCACGATCGTGTTGACGAAGCTTTTTGGTGCACGCGAACGGCTGGACATACAATGCTCGGGGTGGTCTCAAAAAATTGTTTAGCTAAAGACAAATTCAATAACGTAAAAAAACCATACCCTTCCATAGAAAGTTTTCGAGCTACGGCGTTCTGAAAATTTCAACTCCTATTTTTAACCCCTTAGAGATCACTGACAGTAACGCCGAGCTTCGAGGACCAACTAGACCCCGAACGGAACCTATAACCCGAATTTCATCAATTTTTTGTTCATGGTAACTAAGAAAAATGGCCACAGACAGAAATATTTTTTTGCATTTTCGGAATCTACATACCTTGAAACGTAAACCATCAAATTTTGAGGGGGGGTTAGAATATTTTTTTCTTGCTCGATTCCAATGGTTCATTATTGAAAATAATAAACCAAAAAAAGGTTTCATTCCATTTTAGAAAATGGAATAAAAACCGGTCTATTCGTAGGCTGTATGCAGTACGTTATGCTTCATGAAAAAAAAAATTAATGATTGAATTATTGAATCCCGCGCATTTTTATGAAACTTAATTCCCTTGGGGGAAGCACGGGTTATTGGGGGGGTTATTGCCACAGAAAACATTGATCTACGCAGAAGGGGCGCATCTATAAGGGTAAATAGTAAACAGTTGTGTGATACTTTTCATGGTTGTTTCTCAATTACGGTGAATCAAAATTGATGAAATTTGGTTTGTACGTCCCATTTCGGGTGAAGTTTGTTCGCGAATCTCGGCGTCGGTGGCAGTCATCGTAAAATCGTAAAGTCGTCCGTCATCCTCGTCAGGGTAAAAAAGAAGGATTCAAAAAATTGAGCTTTTTTAAAACTCGTCATGATTCATGCATAGGTATCAGTAATTAATTATTATAGGTGGAAGCACGAGGGTAGGTATATACCACAGAAAACAGTGGCGTACGCAGAAGTGGCGTACAGGTAAATAATTAACCATTTTTATATTCGGACCATTGTTGGAAACTTCACATGAAATTAAATATTCGTAGTTTACGCCAACTCCACGAAATCGCAAGTGCATTCACTGGCAAGTGGGTTCCATCATTCAACCAATTCATTTAGCATTCATTTACTTCACTATCCCCACCGTACGCAAATATATTTTTTTCAAGTAGCCACGAAAAACCGCTAATGATCTTAAACCGAGCCTCGAGCTCATTAATTCGAGAGAGGCCTAGAAGAGAGGCGAGTGCTAAAACCGCATTCCCGCAACCACCGCTCTTCGTATGATAAGGATTCATTATACTAACGAGTTCCCGGCTCTGTTGTGGGTTTAGAAAGATGTGTTCGTAATTCCAGTGGCAATTTCCTATTGGAGGAGGCTGAAAAAATTACGGGTTGGCAGGTTGGGTGATGTAATTTGTCGGGTGGCTATTCAGAATGTGCCATGCAAAATTATAATTTCGACTGATGAGAAGTGCATATTTTTCCCTCTCGATTCACCTCAATTCCTGCTACAGTTTTGATGAATTTTTAGTATTTGTGGTGACGTTCAGTTGATAGCTGGAACATCTTGGATATGCACACCGTTGACACCGACCACAGTGGTATTCGTTTAAGAAAATTTGAACACAATCAAATTTTCGCCCCTCAATGAGATCAACTCGAGCTCTCCAGACTTATAACCACGAATTGTGTCATTCGCACATTGTACACACATCCTGATCCTCTGCTGGGTCCTGATTCACAGCTCGCCATTTAAATCCATTCTCTCCCTTCCGAGAATCTTGGAATACGCTTCCCCCAATAAAAGTTCCGTTTCACTGGTTTCTGTACAAAAGACTGTAAGAGATAAGGGGGATTCTCTCCTACCAACGTATATAAGTTGTTATATTCGGCAAAGTGCTCCCAGACTCGAAAACTGTTTGGATGAAATGCCCCTAGAAAGATCTCTAGAAATTGAGAGAATTAAAAGGTTGCAGCCACTCTGGAGCAATTCAGTTTAAAAGGTCCCAGAATGGTCGGTTCTTGGTTGTATTCAGGTCACCCCAAGATGGTACCCTCTAAAAAGAAACTGACTTACAAAATAACGACTAAAAGGGACAAACACCACTTTGAAGCTTTCAGAGGATTCGAATTTCAAATGTCAACAGATACGTACTATGTAGGTCCACACTGTATTGGTCGATTTGTTGATTTTCGGTGGTTCGTTCAGAGTTAACTTACTGGAAAACTTCTCAACGAACTACCTAATTTATTGCAAGCAGTGAAAACGGTAGATGATTTACTTCGGGATCGGCGCTTCACTCTTGGGGTTGTTATTGGTATGTTTGTGAGCACAGAATAAAATGTATCAACTCTCATGGTCTAGCTGTGCAATCCATGTGGATTAGCAATAATTATCTCGGTGAATGTAAGTACAAGGTTCCATTTCGTTGTAATCACTGCTGGGGAAGCATCAACAACGCGACGTTGTGGTTATCCGAACGAAAATGAGGGGAAATGTTCTGTAAATTTCTGAGAGGACTTTTGGAAATTGAGTCTTGACAGAGAAAGAGGAGCAAACAGAGCAGTCGGTAAGGTAGAAGTACTTGTGCTTGTCTTGAAACTGTTTTATTAGCTACAGATATTTGTCAGTCGGAGAACGGGTAAATAATATAATAGGTAGATACATTTTTGCATTCATGTTTACATGTCGTCGGCAAAATGACAAAGTGACGTATGTATCTTTTTTTCACCACCACAAACGGACGTAACTGCGAAAATTCGATTTTTGAGTTAGCCTCATATATGATACCATGGTATGCAGCTCTAGCAGTTAGCACGAGTCCCCACTCGTTTTCGTTGCTCAGTATCGCAGAAATCGCTTGGTCTCTAAGGACGCATGTCCAGCAATCGGAATTCCCACAACGACAGAAAGGCGTATCTATCAGTTACGTCTCTGTGTCATGGTGAAAATCATTACCTACATCAGTTGCGTCACTTTTCAACAAAGAGGAATACGGGGCTGAGTTTTCGCAAGTCTTCATCAAAGGCCGAGGGAGAGGAAGACCACGCACCAGCAGCGACAACGATGAGCTTCCGAAAGCCTACGAAACGGAATTGAAAATTGCTGCCCCGAAATACAAGGATCTGATGAAGATGTGCAAGGATGGTGTTATCCCCTCGGAATACCATTCGTTCTACCGCAGCCTTCAGACATCCTCTGCTGAACGGGACTGCCTTCCCGAACCGACTGAGAAGGAAGAATCGGACTATGAAAACTGAACTGACGACAAACTTTATTTTTTCTTTATAGTTCGTTCAAAGCCTGTACGCTACTGATTTTATTAGGAAACTACAATTTATTATTACCATCAATTTTTCATTAAAATGCTATCAATTTATTTTTATTTTTTTAAAACAGTTTTACCTGCCTACCGTGTGATTTCCCCCTGCCTACATCAATGATAAGAAAAGATGGTAAAAGTTATTACATGGGAAAAAACACCCCTACCCCTTACAATCCACCACAATTGAAACGCGCAAATGACGTAACTGAAAAAGTACCAACTAACGGCAATGACAGAAGGACGTATCTGCTATTAAGGGCTCCAGGAAGGGCGGAAGGCGACAGTTTGCATACTGTGAAACAGGTCAACTACACTCAGGATAACCGATTTTTGGTTGCATTCAACAATTTTCTGATTTTTCCGACGCCTTTGGATTTTCAAACACGATTTTCTCAAAATGCATTTTTTGCAGTTACGTCCGTTTGTGGTGGTGAAAAAAAGATACGCCACTTTGTCATTTTGCCGACGATGTTATATCATCGATCAGCAGATTTTCGCTTTATTATAGCAAACCCGCGAGTGATTTTCAGGGCTCTCTTGAGGTCCTTGACCAACAACAATTCGAACATCAGGGTTGCAGATGGAGACCTCAATCAACCACATCTAATTTTGGGTGGCCACTGGCACAGCTTCGTCCAAGTGTGCTGTAGTACCTATCGCATAGGTTGGTTCAAAACTCCGTTCAAGGAATACATTTTGGTTCATTATTTTCAATAACGAATCTTTGTAATCGAGTATGAAAAAAAAGTTAGCCCCCCTCAACATTTGATGGTTTCCGTTTCAAGGTGCGTAGAATCCGAAAATTTAATACAAATATTTCTGTCCGTCCACCGTACCTTGTTTTTTTTTTTCTTTGTTACCATGAACCAAAATTAATGAAATTTGATTTGTAAGTCCCATTTGGGGGTCTAGTAGTTGGTCTGCGAAGCTCGGCGTTACTGTCAGTCATCTCTAAGGTGTGAAAAATAGAGGGTTGACATTTCCAGGAGGCCGTTGTCTCTAATTTTCTTAGGTATGTTTTTAATGATCGAACTTGCGAATTTTTTGAGACGACCCGGAGCACTTTACGTCCAGCCGTTTGTTCGATGCAAGGCCCTGAAGTTTGCACCGAAAAGCTTCGTCAACATGATCGTGAATGAAACGGTAAAAGTCCAGCCCAGGTCTTTGAACATCTAAGATCATCTGATTATAATAAAAATGATAGTATTTCATTTGGAAGAATGCTGGTAATTTTGGATTTTGTTGACCGGTACTTTTTTAACTTGAACAAACGTTTCGCTTCATGAATAACAACGAACGATATTAATGATACATAATTCTTGAATCCACCGCATATTTATGAAACTATAATTGGCCGGCTGGCTCCAGTACTCGATTTAGGGCTTTCCTGGGGGGAGCTTTTGGATTCTGCTGTTTTCTGCTTGACTGAAAGAACAGCGAAAGGCGCTGTGTTCGTTTGGCTTGCGTTCGAAATTCATCTGCTCGAGATTACTTCTAAACGAATAGACTTGATACCTACTGTTATTTGAATATGCTTGCTCGGTTTTCGTATGGTTCTGTTCTGATTGGACATCCTTACCCGGCCTTGTTGGAGATCCTGGAGGGGAGCGAAGAAAAAAAAGACCCCGAGACATCGGAGCTGGATCCAATATTTTCCGGTTGATCAGCAAATACAAGCCGCCCTCTCACATAAAGAAGGACCCAGTTTTTTTTTTGCTCCAATACGAACCAAATGAATACAGAAGGAGCCTTCATCAATTTTCCAAACGCGAGAGAGCTACGAGATCTGTTCACCGAAAGTTTTCCAATGTTCCTCGAATCCGTCCAGCTCAAACGGTTTTCGAATCTGTCAAGCTCAAACGCTTGCTGAATTACCAACTTTCGTCGTAATTAGTATTCAAACTCCCACTTTTGACGATAGATCCACAAAACCACTTCTTAGCGGTTGCTAAATTCCCGCGTCGTATTCATTACTGATGAATCCCAAAGAAGCAGCACCAGCCTCCAACTAACCCTTAATAATCTATTTCTCCGTTGAACCTCCCTTCCATTTTTTGAGACCGCAGTAGTTGGAGTTTGTAACGTTCATTTGCACATAGTTTTAATGTGTTTTGGAAAAATTACTAGCACGTAGAAATTTTTCACATTGCTCCAGGATGCATTCAGCCATGGTTTATTGAAGAATTTACTTTACACAGGGTAGGACTTGGAAATCGATTCCAGATATTCTAAATGAATTTGGGTTCTTCTATTAAGGGGGTGGGGGGTTGCCACCATTTTCCAGAGTTGAAGAAGTAAAGCTTGGGGGTGGTGTAAACTTGGTGTATGAACGAAATATGTAATAATAAAATCCCAGGGGTACTTTATCGCTATTGAGGTGACTCCCGGCTTATTTCTTAGTTAAGCTGGGCCCGTCACAGGTGTCGTGAGAATGCACTCTTTTCATAACACTGTTGTTATCAAGCGGTTCACGGCGTCCAAACGCATCAATTCCTCGCTGCATCTACCTATCGCTCCCCCTATTTGGATCTAACCTAATATCGCTACCGCCGATTTGCATTGTACCAGTTATTTTCATATTCAGTTACCAGTTTCTTTTGACTATTTTCAATTAATGTTTATTGTCAAAAGTTCGGCAGTTTTGATAGTTGATAGTACGAAAAGTAGTGTACGGTCCCGATATAATAGCTTTTCGTTGACTATTGTGTCGTGGTACTCCTCAAAATTCTACATATACCACTCCTATGTAATAGATTTAACCAAATAAACGAAGGGAACGACGAGCTGAGCTACGCGAGGGGGAAGTAGGAGAAGGGCCCCCTCCATCGAATGCCATCGCCCCTCAACGGTCATAGCGGCCGTTGATGGACGGGGGGGGGGGGGACGGGTGGAAAGGGGTTTTTACAAGCAGCCCAACTGAGCCCAGCTCATTCGACGGACCACTCTCCAACTTACGACTTCTCTCGACCTCCTTACACCCTCTCGCTCTCTCTTTCTCCTACCCTTCTCCTGCACCTGCTGTGGTTATAACCGTCGGGTGCTCCCCTCTAGAATACCTGCTGTGGTGTAACCACGGGGTATTCACCTTCTTTTTCATGGCGTCTACTGTGGTGATAACCACGGGACGCCTTCTTCTCTCCTAGCACCTACTGTAGTAATCATCGTGGCGTGCTAGTCTCCTTCCTCCCCGCGCCTGCTGTGATAACCGCGGGGCGCCGTTGCCTCTAGCACCTGCTGCGGTAACAACCGCGTGGTGCTAGTCTCCTCTCCCAACTACCGCCTGCTGTGGTGATAACCGTGGGACGCCTCCTTCTCTCCTAGCACCTGCTGTAGTGATAATCGTGGGGTGCTAGTCTCCTTCCTCCCCGCGCCTGCTGTGGTGATAACCGCGGGGCGCCGTTGCCTCTAGCACCTGCTGCGGTAACAACCGCGGGGTGCTAGTCTCCTCTCCCAACTACCGCCTGCTGTGGTGATAACCGCGGGGCGTTAGCGAAAGACTCCTACGGAGCATATCCCCATCTCACCCGAACCATCCATACCTCCATGCCGTCGTAAGCCCACGCACAGGCTTACGACACATCGTAATCTCGGCGTCCCACAACTGGTTTTGTTTCATCCACCTCCAGAGGGCTGGCCGTTCTTCCCAAAATCGTAATAACATCAAGGCACCCCTGTGTTATACATTTAGCTTGGCCACACATGCATTACTTTGCAACAGTTATTTTGTATTGTAAATTCACGGAGCCAGTCGAAAACTCTTTTTCACCCCACCTCAGGGCGACATGTTTTCACCTCTTTTTCCCGTGCCTACCTCGCCAGGTATAATGTCAGATACCCATACCCTACAGTCCACTTCATACCTATCCCAGACACTTGGTTTTGCGGTAATATTTTGCTTCCGAGTCTGCGAAGCAGCGGAAGCCTTGTGTTCACTTTCGTGAGCCAAAAAATTTTTGTCTTCAGAAATCAAAATTTCCACTTGCATTTTGCGTTTCAAAGCCTACTGAACAAATTTGGTTCCGTGTCTGTCGGTCTGTGAGTCTGTGAGTCTGTGAGTCTGTGAATCTGTGAGTCTGTGAGTCTGTGAGTCTGTCCGCATTTCCTTGTTACAGCCATAACTTCCACGATTTTGAATTGATTCAGCTCAAATTTTGAGGGATGGTGCGGATAAGGCCCCTTGAGGTCCCATACAAATTTCAACATGATTGATCCAGCGGTACGCCCTGCGCATGCGCTAACGTTAAATTCAACAAACACGCATAACTTTCACAATTTTGATTCAATTTCGCTCAAATTTTCAAGGGTTGTTTGGACAAGGCCTAGTGAGTTCCAGTATGAATTTCAGCATGATCGGACCCTCGGTGCGCTCTGCGCATGCGCTGGCGTGAAATAGATTCAATTTCCTTGTTACAGCCGTAGTAACCAAAGATTTCACCCAATTTCAATGTAATTCTCAGGGATTAAGCGGGTAGGGCCCATTGAGGTCCCATATAAATTTCAACATGATAGAGCCAGCGGTTCGCCCTGCGCATGCGCTCTGTCTGTCTGTCTGTCCTTCTATGCACGGCCAAACGGCTCGACGGATATCGACCAAATTTGGCACGAATATCCAGTAGGCACCCAAGTTGTGCAAAGTCGCATATTCAATTCCCTGACCATAGCGGAACTATGGTCGACCATGGTCAACTCCTGAATGGCTTGACGGATATCGACCAAATTTGGCACGAATATCCAGTAGGCTCCCAAGTTGTGCAACGTCGCATTTTTAATTCCCTGACCATAGCGGAACTATGGTCGACCATGGTCAACTCCTGAATGGCTTGATGGATATCGACCAAATTTGGCACGAATATCCAGTAGGCTCCCAAGTTGTGCAACGTCGCATTTTTAATTCCCTGACCATAGCGGAACTATGGTCGACCATGGTCAACTCCTGAATGGCTTGATGGATATCGACCAAATTTGGCACGAATATCCAGTAGGCTCCCAAGTTGTGCAACGTCGCATTTTTAATTCCCTGACCATAGCGGAACTATGGTCGACCATGGTCAACTTCGTTAATTGAAATGCTAACCCCTATTTTTTATCGCGTATTCGTAATCTACGTGAAATTCTATCTACGATCGACCCTTCGGACTACCCCCGCGGTCGACCATAGCGCATCCATGGGCCCCTCCATGGTCGAATCCCGAATTGCTCAACGGATATCGACCAAATTTGGCACGAATATCCAGTAGGCTCCCAAGTTGTGCAACGTCGCATTTTTAATTCCCTGACCATAGCGGAACTATGGTCGACCATGGTCAACTTCGTTAATTGAAATGCTAACCCCTATTTTTTATCGCGTATTCGTAATCTACGTGAAATTCTATCTACGATCGACCCTTCGGACTACCCCCGCGGTCGACCATAGCGCATCCATGGGCCCCTCCATGGTCGCATCCCGAATTGCTCAACGGATATCGACCAAATTTGGCACGAATATCCAGTAGGCTCCCAAGTTGTGCAACGTCGCATTTTTAATTCCCTGACCATAGCGGAACTATGGTCGACCATGGTCAACTTCGTTAATTGAAATGGTAACCCCTATTTTTTATCGCGTATTCGTAATCTACGTGAAATTCTATCTACGATCGACCCTTCGGACTACCCCCGCGGTCGACCATAGCGCATCCATGGGCCCCTCCATGGTCGAATCCCGAATTGCTCAACGGATATCGACCAAATTTGGCACGAATATCCAGTAGGCTCCCAAGTTGTGCAACGTCGCATTTTTAATTCCCTGACCATAGCGGAACTATGGTCGACCATGGTCAACTCCTGAATGGCTTGACGGATATCGACCAAATTTGGCACGAGTATCCAGTAGGCTCCCAAGTTGTGCAACGTCGCATTTTTAATTCCCTGACCATAGCGGAACTATGGTCGACCATGGTCAACTTCGTTAATTGAAATGGTAACCCCTATTTTTTATCGCGTATTCGTAATCTACGTGAAATTCTATCTACGATCGACCCTTCGGACTACCCCCGCGGTCGACCTTAGCGCATCCATGGGCCCCTCCATGGTCGAATCCCGAATTGCTCAACGGATATCGACCAAATTTGGCACCAATATCCGGTAGCCTCCCAAGTTGAACGTAGGCACATTTTTAATTCCCTGACCATAGCAGAAATATGGTCGACCATGGTCAACTCCTGAATGGCTTGACGGATTTTGATAAAATTGGGCACAAATACCCGGTAGGGTATGGGATTTTTCCGTCGTTTGTTGGTTCCACGATACTGCGTACAGCGAATCTCGGATAGCGAGCGAAGCGAGCGGTCAGGCTAGTTATGTATAATGGACGTAATGTATTATGGAAGTCATGTTATGTATAATATGTATATTTCATGTAATGTTATGTAATGTTATGTTATGTAATGTTATGTTATGTAATATGTATATTTAACGTTATGTAATGTTATGTAATGTAATGTAATGTAATGTAATGTAATGTTATGTTATTTTGCTTCCGAGTCTGTTCTATTTTATAATGGGTCACTCTGATTGTGACGAGGAAGCTCCTGTGCCATCACCTTGGCAGTGTATTTCCATTCACACATTTCACACAGTTCACTTAGTCAAGTCGTTTTGGTCCGACAGTTTCATCCTATACCCTTTCATCTTTGAAGTACATATATATTGAAAAAAGTTCCGGTCATGCAGCTATAAGAGCGAATTTTCAAAGAAATACTCGTGCTATTGTGTAAGAAGATGATATACTGAGAAACTGCACCACTTATCGCAAAATTATATAATTTTTTCGTGGTTTTTGCAATTTTGCAAATTTTACCCTCTGCTTTTTGAAAAAAATATTTTTATCATAGAAATGGTCCCTTCCGTCGTGAATCACAATCCCACACAATGTCAGGTGAGTTAATATTGATTTTAGCCCTTAACACCTATTTTTGAATTCCAAAAATCCAAATTTGACCCCTATTCTGTATGAAAAACAACTGAAACCGTATTTTTCTGTCTTCGCTCACCCTTTCATACCACTTTCCGTTATTTTATGTAAACTGTTCGCGATTTTAGCAGTTTTACAGATTTTTCGCCCCCAAAAACTCCAATTTGACCCCCTTAGAATTTTTGAAAATTGCTCATCTTCGAGCTCATCCTTTTGTTTGCCAGTACGAACGTTTTGGCGAAACTTGGAAATTTTGTCATTTACCTAAGGACAGATATTGTCTGGAGTGACACGTAAACATAATATTATGTATGTCGTCCACTGAAAGGCCGTATTATGGTAAGCGCCATTTTTTGCGATTTTGAGTTACTGTAACCGTTGGATTCGTCTTAAAAAGGTGCATCTATCGAGCTACTTATCGTAAGCGACGTACGCCTCTACGGCATTCAAAAACAGCCTCACCGTTTTCGAATCGTAACCACAAATTTGGCAATATTATCGTATCTACCATTCATTCGGAACGTAAGCGCCACGAGTCAAATGCAAATACCGAGGTAAAAATTGTCCATTGTTTTAAGTGCCTCATTCCCACTGTGACTTGCGATAAAATGACAGTATGTTAATATTGTGCCATATCGTAAGTGTCAGGGAGCAGCTTGTCGTATGCACCTATCGAATTTGAGCGAAGTATCGTAAGCGCCCCTTCCCGAGTGCGCACCAATGGAGATACGTTAGTTTCCCAAATAATTCTTTTCCAGCAAGACATCAAGAGTATCGAAAGTGCCGAAATGTGTATCGTATCTACAACTATTCTCCTAGTTCTTCGAAATAGCAAGACTTTTTTCTCGAAAAAGTACTACTTCCCAGGGCTTTTATGCAATTTTTTTCCCAAATCGACAGAAAACGGTGCACTTTACGCTAAAATATCAAGTTTTAACGGGTTAGGCAATAAAAAGATCCTTCCAAAGTTTTTCGTCTCTCCTGTAAAATTCGGAAAATGGCGCGGACGCCTTTCAGGGGAAGATATACATTTTTGTTAAAATCTAGGGACTAATGCTCTGAAACGGACTTGCCTATAGATAATTTCCAAAAATTCATCTTCTGAAAGTTTGGACCGTTGCAATAGCGTCATTTTCTTTGAAAATTCTATAAAAGTTTGTACCTTTTTTATGTGACCGGTAACCTTGAAGTGTGCAGGGTTTCACTATGCGGCCAACAACCAGCTACTCATTTCGGTGATTTCAGGGACATCTCCTTGACACACGGAAGGCTATTCTGGTACAATAGGTTACATGGAAAGCATTTTTCACAACATCTTTCATTGTATCTGTATGAATACCAATTCGTACGATTCGTGTCTTGTTGGGTATTTATGTAAAATTTAAAGAAGAATTTTTGAACGGTAGTCGGAGCGTTGATTACTGGGTTCTAGATATCTCATGTTTTTTTTCCCTCCTGGAGCCTCCCCTCCCTTCATTAACAACTACATTTTGTTTTAAAAATCTAAACAAAAAAATCGTAATTAACGCTCCCGTAAAACTAATGAGAAGAAACAAATTGTTGACACGATATTAGTTTAACGGAACTTGTTTGTATATTCCCGTGATTATATTTACCCTACTACCCAGAGCAAATATACACAACTTAAATGAGGGTCATTATTTTTCGCATCGAACCAAGACCTTCCAGTGCCTTGTGTATGTGCCCCTGTACTTGGTTATACATAATTTTCTTGGTGGTTTACTGTAAAAGTGTCGGAATCCTAAGGAATTGAGGCACCTGTACGCAGCTTATTCGTCGGAATGGTGTGTATAATCATCGCATCGATATATTTAAATCACGTTTTTATAAAAATCTTTCTTCTTCTTCTTCTTCTCTTATTCTTTTTGACGGTAACCAGTTGGTCGCGTGGTCATTGTCAAAGATATAAAAATCTTTAAAAAGCATGGGGCAGTGTATCCGCTGGGTATCACAGTGTCTGAACTGGAATTGAGTTGGTCTTGGTGTCGTGGTCCTGAACATCCCAATCTTCATTTTGTGAATGAACCCTGCACCAAACTTTAAAGAAGTTCATCCTCACACATCTTCTCCAGTGGTACTAAAAAAAGCATACTAGAAAGTGTAATCTAAGTTTAACGCTAAAAATAAAGAATGCAAGAATATCAGGCGGTAGCCAAACTCAGAATGCCGTGTATTTTCTCAAACCTCTGTTGCTACGCTAACGATAAACAAAAGGGCTCAATAATTTAATAATAACTATTGAGAGTCTCACGACATCCCAACTTTTCCCAAAACGAATTTAGAACTTCGAATAATTTTACGTATCTGTAGTCAGTTTATTTAAATGTTTCCGGTTTCTTCGTATTTCTCCACCTTGGTTGAGGACGATGATGTACGACCTAGGAAAGACTTCAAGTTTTGATTTTATCGTCCCTTTTTCTTTGAGGTCCGTGATCCACACCACATCGCCCTCCACCAAATCGGGAAGTTCTCTTGTTCCTCTCCGGTCATCATAGTTCCTCTTGATACGCGATTTGACGTTCAAATCCTTGCGTTGGAAAATTGCCTTCTTCTGTTCTGTCGTTTTCTCAAAATCTTGCGAGGATGGTAAGGTGGATCGAATTTTTGGTTTATTATTTTCAATAATGAACCATTGGAATCGAGCATGAAAAAAAAAAAAAAAAAAATCTTACCCCCCTCAAAATTTGATGGTTTACGTTTCAATGTATGTAGAATCCAAAACTGCAATAAAAATATTTCTGTCTGTCCGTCGTTCGCCGTACGGGCCACTTTTCTTAGTTACCATGAAACAAAATTGATGAAATTCGGGTTATAGGTTCCGTTCGGGGTCTAGTTGGTCCTCGAAGCTCGACGTTACTGTCAGTCATCTCTAAGGGGTTCAAAATAGGGGTTGACATTTTCAGAACGCCGTAGCTCGAAAACTTCCGATAGAAGGGTATGGTTTTTTTTACGTTATTAAATTTGTCTTGAGCTAAACAATTTTTTGAGACCACCCGGAGCATCGCACGTCCAGCCGTTCGTGAGCACCAAAAAGCTTCGTCAACACGATCGTGAATCAAACGGTATAAATCCGGCCCGGATATCGTAACTACGGAGCATCTGATTATAATCCAGGATGGCTGTATGAAGTCGAGTTGTTTGTTCTGCGATATTATTTCATTTGACAAGTGATGGACTATTGGATTTTGTTGGTAGGTACTTCTGAATCTTGAACAAACGTTGAAGTATTATTGATGAATAAATTATTACACAATGGCAAATTATTACACACCGGCAAATTATTACACAACGTTAAATTATTACACAACGGTAAATTATTACACCACGGTAAATTATTACACAACGGTAAATTATTACACAACGGCTCATCTACCCAGAAGGGGCTTGATTTTGCTGATAGGTACTTTTGCAACTTGAACAACCGTTGAAGTATTATTGATGGGTAAATTATTACACAACGGTTCATTATTCTATCTCCGTAGAAGGGGAACCTATACAGGTAAATTATTACACAACGGTTCAGGTAGGTACCTAGTAACGAGTACGTGGTTAGGTACTAACCTACGGAGGGTCCGCGATCTACATAATATGTGTAGAATAGTGCATATATATAGAAGGGTTATCAACACGGAGACCTGTGATCTGTAACAGAAGGGTATTCTGTATAAAATAATAAACCGTTGTGCAGGGATTTGCAGCGTTTTCTTCCGTAGAACAGTTCAGCCGGCGATAAACCTGATTCCAAAGGGCTTGTTCTGTACGCCAGCAGTGCAAGGTTCCAATCTTTATTCATAGTCAAAATCCTCTCCGCAGTTTGAACAGCCCTTTCAGCAGCACCGTTGGATTGAGCGAAATAGGGACTGCTGATGGCTCTCTCGAATCCAAAGTTTCTTGAAAATTCTCTAAATTCATTTGAGGTTAACTGAGCTCCTCCATCGGTCCTCACTTTCAGAGGTACTCCATGTCTTGCAAAAATGTTTTTGAGACGCTGAATCACAGCATTTGATGTAAGTGATGTCAATGTGATGATTTCTATAAATATTTAGTAGTAATCTTCAACTACCATATACCATTGGTTGGATAGCTTGAACAAGTCAATGCCGAGTAGTTCCCAGGATTTATTAGGGAGATCAGTGACAATGAGAGGTTCGAACTTATTTTGCTTGTGCTGTCTACAAATTTTATAATTAGTTATAAATCATTCACTATCCTTTGAACAACCAGGCCACCAAACAGATTCTTTCGCACGTCTACGATATTTTGCTATTACCATGTGATCTTCTCATGTATGCGATTAAGAATTTCCTTTCTAAGAATTACGGGGATGAATAAGCATCTTCCTCTCAAGACAATCCCGCTTTCTATCACCAATTCGTCTTTGTGTTTTCTAAATTGAGATTGTTTCTCCCATTTACCGTTCAAAATACATTCCTTCAAAATCGTACACTCAGAATCCCTTTCCTGGCATTCTTTGATCTTCAAACGACAATCAGAACATGGTAATGTTTGAATCAAACTTCCAATAAATAAATCATCCTCCAGGACATCTTCTTCGTCTTGAGCCACCTTAGTCTGCAAAGGGTTTCTCGAAAGAACGTCGGCTACAAAATTTTCCTTTCTGGGCAGATAACTAACTTTGAAATCAAATGACTGCAAGCGCATCCGGAAACGTTGCAATCTACCGGAAAGCGTGTCTAGGGGCTTTTCGCAAAAAATGTGAACCAATGGTTTATGGTCAGTAAAAAAAAAAAATTCGCTACCTATCAAAAATTGTTAGAATCTTTCACATTTCCAGATTATTGCTTAAGCCTCCTTCTCTATCATAGCATATTTCGACTGAGCCGGGGAAAATCTTTTCGAAGCACAAAACACAGCCCACCACTCACCATCTTGAAACTGCCCCAGAACACCACCTAGGCCATAATTACAAGCGTCGGCTGTAACTCTTGTCTGCGTATTCCTCTTAAATGGAGCGAGGACTGGTGCTGTAGAAATGGCTAGTTTTGTTTTCTCGAATGCGTCAGTGTGCTCTTCTTTCCGCGACCAAGTCATCCCTTTTTCAGAAGCTGATGCAGGGGGTGAGTAAGCTCCTCTAAATTTGGTATACATTTTGCCTGATTGTTTACCATCCCT
Organism: Leptopterna dolabrata; assembly: GCA_954871275.1. Taxonomy (NCBI): domain Eukaryota; kingdom Metazoa; phylum Arthropoda; class Insecta; order Hemiptera; family Miridae; genus Leptopterna; species Leptopterna dolabrata. The sequence goes on from OX940979.1 coordinate 49,755,390, forward strand.
AAAAATGAACGCAGTTCAGTAACATTATTAGGGATTTGAATATTAGATATCGCTAACACCTTATCAGGATCGGGCATGATTCCGAATTCGCAAATAACATTACCTAATAATTTCACCTGTCTCATTCCAAAAACACATTTGCTTTTATTTAAGGACCCCCTTGTTGACGCAAGCGGTCCAGAGTGGCTCTCACATTGCTGTCATGCTCATCACTAGTTCTGCCTGTTATCAGCACATCTTCGGCCAACTTTTTTCACACCAGGCAACCCATCTAAAATCTGTGCCAATCTTCTTTGGAAGACCTCGGGACCCGAACTTATTCCAGAGGGGTGCCTTAAAAACTGGAACCTTCCAAAAGGCGACAAGAAAGTCGTAAATTCAAGAATAGTCTGTAAGAGGAACCTGCCAAAACCCATTGGCAGCATCAAGTTTTGTAAACATTTTGGCACCGTCCAGTTTTGCAACATTCCTTTACTGAAGGTAGCTGAAGCTTCTCTATATTAAAGAATTTGTTGTTTTGTGTAATCAACACACACACACGGACCCTTCCATCCTTTCGAGGTACCATGACGATCGGTGCACACCAATCAGTTGGCTCGGTAACTGTTTACCATGCGCAGTAATTCTGTTTTCACAGCATCTAACAGAGGTAGCGCTATTCTCCTAGGGCTAACTACTGCATACGGTTGGGCGTCTTCTGTCAAGACAATCCCCTAGGGGTGATTGAGTTTTCCCATCTTATCGCGGAATAATTCAGGATATTCTGTATCAGCTTGAGGTGCATCAATGCAATTTATATAAAACTTCACGAGGCCTAGTGCGACAGACGCTGAAAAACTAAGCAGCGGAGTCTTCTGATCTCGCAGTACAGAAGCAACTTTGTGAATTGACGTTGTTTTATGAATCAAGGGCAACCCAAGCAGTACTTCAAGTTTTGTGCTATCAGGTCCATACAGAGTTCGAGGAAATGATTCTATTTGCAACCCAAACTTTTTGCACGCGGGTAATCCAATAACTGTGACATCAGCACCAGTGTCTATCTTGAATGTCACGGCATGATCGTTTAGTTGGAATGTTATAAAACGCATCAAGGACCTGTCTTTTCTTAGTTCCGAGATGGTCAGTTCGCCTAAATATCCATCTCCAATTATTGATGAAACTGCGGGTAATTCATCACAGTCAACTCCTTTAACCCCTTTATTGAGATTTCCTTTTTGCTTACAACATCGGCTAAAATGACCATGAGTCCCACAAATGTGGCAAGCGCCTTTAATTGCTGGGCATGGCCTACCTACTTGACTCATGAACGATAAAAAGATCTCATCGTTCGCATTTTGTTGTCGGTCTAGAGCAGTGGTTCTCAACCTTTTTAAACCTGCCGCCCCCTTTATAGGAGTTGAATATTTTTGAACGCCCACCTAATGTGAAAATCCTTAAGTTTGGGTATGGAAAATGGGGAGGGGGGGGGGGTCCAAATAGTAAAATTCTAATTAAAGGAATAATGTAATTGAATGGACCATCAAAACAGAATGTAATTTACAAAAATAATATTATTTGTTATGAATGTAATACATACAGCTGTGTGTGGGATTGTTGTGGTTCAGAGCCCATTTCTTAAACTGAAGTGGCTCATCAACTGTTTCGAATTGCTCTCGCGACGTTCTTCCTTTTCACCGTCGTTGCTCCGTTGGTACCAGACATTCCGTGGAAATTTGAGGTATAAAAATGGGTTGAGAAAGGGAGTTTCCGTCACAACTTTCAACCAGTACGGTTGTGAAATTTTCTGTCGTTTCCCGGAAAACGCACGGGTATAAATGGATTCTAACATCAGGACCTCCCATTCAGGATCCCCTAGAACACGATGCAAAAATCTCCATCAAAATCGGTCCAGTCGTTTAGAAGTTGGGCACAACTGACCTTTTACCGTCGCATCGAACCTTGAATCGTCCCATTATCGGTATTTTGAGCAACAGCACGTACACACCATGTTTCGTAGTTTCATTCGAACGAACTAAATCACTCGCGGCGGAATCGTGGAAACCCATTTCAAAGAATAAAAACGGAGTTATTAAAAGTTTGTGTTTCTAGCTATGGTATAACAGCGTATTTTTCGTGTATCACTGGAAATAGACAACCTTTCAATAACTCCATTTTTATTCTTTTTCATTCGAAGTAAGTAAGCTCATCCGGAGTCAAGGGGTGGAGTTTTTATTGTTGTTGTAATATTAAGTAAATCAGTCGTAGTAATGAACCCTCGATCGACGAGGTAGAAGAGGGAGGCAATTAACAGTTTTTTTTACGACAGTCCGCACTCCAGCGTCGAGGTAACTGATATTAGCTTGAAGCCAAAATTGCGTGAGCCTACCATCATCCTGGAAACTGGCTGTCTACGTCTCACTAGTTGAAAGTTCAATAAATATTTCCTGAACCTCTACCTCTGTTTTCTCAATGTGCACAGAGGATTAATGAATGACCCATTGAGGACAAAATATCCTAAAACGTTCGGAAAAGGTCTTATGCAAAGACTCCAGGTGTTCACAGTAAACTGTTTCATCAAAGGGATTTCAATATTCTTATGCAGGATACTATTCACTACTCTTATCCGAAAGGATTGAAAACTTGCAAATCTCAACTTCGTTGCAGCCAAAATTCAGCTTGCACAAAGTGAGATTATTTAGGAAGGCAGAAATAACAGATTTCGTTTCTATTAAATTGAGTTCATCACCTTCAAGTTGCGAATTTAATTCCATTGAATTTGGCGAATTCATCGGTCAAGTTAGCAACATCGATTATAAATTGTAGCTATCGGCCTCTCAGATGTACCTAAATACATCTCAAGCACAGAATCGAAAAGATTCCTGAACCTGTTGAAGTGTTCAGGAAGATGGGGGGGCGTTATCGCCCCCGTTGAGAACCACTGGTCTAGAGGAAGAGGTTCTATATTTTTCCGTGTTATCATGGAAACGTCAGAACTTTCCCCACGGATTTCGGCTTGCTGTTTCTTCACGGATTCGAATCGACGCACTTTCACTATGGCTTTCTCCAGTGTCAAAAATTCATCCAATTGGAGATTTTCCGAAAGTTTTGAATCTCTAACTTCTATGACTATTAGGTCCCTGATCAAGCTAGACTTTAGAGTCCCGAAATCACAAGATTCAGCTAGTTGTCTCAAATCGTTGATAAAGCTGTCAACCGTTTCTCCTGGCTACTGTCGGCGTTTCAGGAATTTTGCTCTCTCATAAACGATATTCTTTTTGAGCCCTAAATAGTTCTCTAAATATCCTTTGACTGCCTCATAACTAGTTTCTTCATCCTCACTCAGCTCGCACGTATGGAATAAATCCTCCCCTTCCTCTCCGAGACAGTAAATCAACATACTAATTTGTTGAGCCTGCGGTTTACTATATAATTCGGAAGCGTTTCCAAAACGCTAAGCGCTTCTAATCCAACGTTCCCAGCCGTGAGGGTTTTGAAAATCAAAGTGATCGGGAGGTGAAATTTGAAAGGATGACATACCTACCCACTGGAAATTGGTTGTCTTCGGCTCCAGCTTCATCTTCAACGAACTGCGCCTTCTTTTTCCCTCTTGTCTTCTTCGACATCGCAACTACCGAATCTACTCGTTATTGAAAGATTTCAGCCTGGCAACATGTAATGTATCTAAGTTTAATGCTAAAAATAAAGAATGCAAGAATATCAGGCGGTAGCCAAACTCAGATTGCCCTGTGTTTTTTCTCAAACGTCTGTTGCTACGCAAATGATAAACAAAAGGGTTCAATAATTTAATAATAACTTGTGAGAGTCACACGACACAAGCTTCTGAATCAGCACCGAAAAACCTACAGAAAAACCTGAATGGCCGTTCCGAGCATTCGGTTGACGTAACGAGGACGGGCCTTTTTGTGCTCGGGGCCCGTACAACCGCAGAAACAATGTTTAGCTAAGACGCCGGATTTAATAACGCCAATCTTTCATCCGTCCTTTTTCCTTTCCAATAATGACAAAAGACCAGAAGAAGGTTCTTCAAAAACGGAAGGAAAAAAAAAAAAACCGTAAAGAAAAACGGTATCTCACGAGCCTAAATGGAAGTGGCGAGTGGTAAGGACGCCGGAGAAGAAAGCCACTTCTTCCTTGCTTCAATTATCTAATTGGCCCATTTTCATTCTCGTCCCTCTTAACCATTTTCTCTTTCTGCTTTTCCCAGCTCCTTCTTCAGATTCAATTACAAGAAGAAGGTGGGGAAGTGCTGAAAGGCTATGAATCCATTATTTCCTTCCTCAGGACGAATTTATTATTTTTTCAATAGGCCAAAGGGGTCCTGTCTCTGGTAAACTGAGACCCCTACCCTCCTCGCTGCTTTGACAGCATTAATGCGTTGGAGAATCTTTTATTTATGAAGCGCACACAGAAGAGGGATATTATTTGAGTAGGCAACTTCTACCGGTGTCATTGTTTGGCATGTTGACACAGCGATCCGAATGTTTGGTTTCGCGCTACGAATTTGCCCTATGTTTTGTTCATACAAAGCTCTACTCACAGTTGGTGCCAATCTTCAGTTTCGGTTTATTATTCTGAGAATAATACACCTATGTAATCGCTCAGCAAAAAATGTTTTATAACACCCCCTCAAATTTTTTTCTTTTACGTTTCAAGGTGCGTAGATTCCAAATACATAGGTGTATTACTTACAGAATAATAAACCAAAACGCAATGTCCGTCCACCGTCCGACGTATCAAGCATAATTATCTACTTCAATTTCGGTCTAATAAATTTGTTCTTTCGCACACAGGCTCCATTTGGGCTCTAGTTGTGTCACGAAACTTTGCAGCCCGATCGGAATATACCCAAGGGTGTTATGCGTGAAGAATGGGGGTGAAAATGGGGTATTTCGGTGTTTAGTGACATGAGCTTGTGAGGTGTCGTTTTCCATGTTTTTTAAGACGAGGAGACCGAATATGAAGTCGATGTTGACCAAAGAGTGGAAAATTGAGGTTTGGGTCCCCATTTGGGAATATCTTTTGCTCCTAGTTATGCTCCGAAGCTCGACAGTTCGATTAAAATACACCCAGGGGTGTTACGGGTGAGAAATGGGTTTACAAGTAGAAGTTTTCGAGGTTTTTTGAGGTTTTAGTGAACATGAGCTTGTGAGGTATCGTTTTCCATGTTTTTTTAAAGGGCGAGAAGACCGAATATTTGGTTGATTTTGACCAGAGAGTGAATAATTGAGGTTGTAACGAAGGTTCAGCTCCCAACATTCATTTTTTATGACTCAAAAACCAGGGAAATTGTTTGAAACCACCATTAACCTTATAGTAACACTAGAAGTAGATCAACAGGTGAACCAGTGATCCAAGATCATTTGTCAGAAATAGGAGCTTATATCGTGTTTTTGGGGTCCAAAATTGGTGGAAACCATCAAAAATAGCTGTCAGTTATTGCACATGAAAGAAATAATAAATTAACAGTCAGCATCTCTGTAAGTAAGTCTAATAGACAAGGACTTTGCAGCGTTTGTGTCCTGCTTCTGGTTCATCGTCTCACACAAACAGATGTTTATGTAAACGTCTAGAGGTAGGTATCCAATTTTGCCGAGTCAAAATAGCCCACCCCCCCCCTCCAGAAATGAACTCTTGGATTACCAGGCCACCGGTACCACCATGCGTCTCCACAGTAACCAGCAATGGCATTGTAGTGAACCATTTTCTCCGTGTTTTCTATCATTACAAATAATAGCATTATGCAGCACCTCATTTTCTTTGTGTATTCCGAGTCCACACCGGTGTGGCCAGGTCGATCGAAGAAAAAGCAGGATAAACAATCCACATAACCAGCTCCTTCAGAAACTTTCATAAAACCAATTAATATAACAAAAACGCTGCAAATTCCTTGTCACGTGGGTTTATTATTGTATTGGACATATATAAAGAAATGTTGGCTGTTCAGTTACTGTTTCTTTCATGTGCAATAATTTAAATAGCTATTTTTGTTGGTTTCCACCAATTTTGCCCCCCCCCCCCCCCCCCCTTACCACAAAACTCGAATTAGGCTCCTATTTTCGACAAATTACCATTGATCACTGATAGTGCCATTTAATTGTCTTGATTCGCCTGTTGTCATGTTCTAGTGTTATCATAAAAATGTATGGTGATTTCAGACAATTTCCCAGGTTTTTGACTCATAAAAAATGTATTTTGGGAAACTTTGTTAGAACCTCGATTTTCCACTCTTTGGTCAAAATCGATTTCATATTCGGTATTCTCGCCCTAAAAAACATGGAAAAGGATACCTCACAAGCTCATGTTACTAAAACACCAAAAAACCTTATTTTTACACCCATAATCATGTACACCCTTTTGGGCTTTTGGACGATCAGGCTTCAAGGTTTCGGGACACCACGAATTTTTTAGACCGAAAATAAAGTAGATATGGATAATACGGCGTACGGCGGAAGGACATTGCATTTTTCGAATCTACGCGCCTTGAAACATGAAAGAAAAAATTTTGAGAGGATGTTATTAAAAGGTTTTGCTGAGCGAATACATAGGTGTATTATTCACAGATTAATAAACCAAAATCACTAAAAATCGATATTAAATATCTGAGAGTCGTCCAGAATGGTATGTGGAAATATAAAAAGCCGCGGAAAACTCTGCAAATTATTACACAACCACTACCATTGGTGAATTTTTTTTCGATTTCACCGCATCAGCTGTATATGGCCTACTTAATCTATGTTTTACTAGGAGGATTGATTTGCGGTTGTTTTTGTTATGCTAGACCTTTTGTTTTTTTCGTTGTTTGTCTTTTATCCAGACCACTTTATCTACTCAGATCATTCGTCGCTGGATTCCCCTAAGCGTTATTTGTCACGAAGCGCTTGCGGTGTCACCCTGTGGCGCTCCCTAGACTTTCCTAAAATTTACAGCATAAAATTTAATTTCGGCGGGACGGGACCGGCTCACCCGCTGAAAACGATTTACCTGCATAAACACGTTAAAGAATAGAAACCCCGTCGGGTGCGAAGGGTTTGGGGGGACTCGAGAATAATTCAACAAGAGGAGAACCAACTGAATATTTCACGCGCGCCCCTCTTCTGGCGCCACCTCAAGAATTTCAGAGCGTTTCCACCTGATAGTCGAGCTGTGGTTTGCATGAAACATTCCTAGAAAATCTCGGAAATCCTCCGAGGAAATCGAAGAGCCGAGCGGCGGTATTTCGCCTCAGGTTCTGTTCGAGTCTTTTCGGGATCCGCCTATCAGCAGGTGGAGGACTTCGGGATTTCCCTTTGGGGTAAATATCGCTTGCTTTGTGGATTTTGGATGCTTTAGAAGTGGGATCAAAGTTTACCTAAATCCTTGGCACATAACCTTTGATAGGAGGGTCTAGCGAGAGAATTGGAGCCGAACTTGACCGAACGCAAAACGAACCCGAACATTGCCGAGTCCTCATTTAGAACCAGCGGCTTCATATAAAATATAAGGATATAAGCAATGAGCAACTTCATTATTGAATAACCTAACTACTTTGATCAATGAATTCATTCGTTTGAGGTAATTTCAACTCGTTTAATGTCACTCCAATGTCTCATAACTCCTTTTTTTCCCAGTTCGCTCACCATGACTGTAGATGGGTACACTTTTGTTAGGTACCTACCTAGTACCTACTCGTACGCGCAGTTAACATAACAAAAATCCAACTGATCTGTCTTCACAGATATGTTAGCGGCCCTTCCGACTAACTATTCAACTATTGAAAATGAACCTCAAAGTAGAAATTTAGCTAGCTTAGCTTTAGCAAGCCTTGTTGACTAACTATTCAGCTATTGAAAATGAACCTCAAAGTAGAAATTCAGCTAGCTTAGCTTTAGCAAGCCTTGTCGACTAACTGTTCAGCTATTGAAATCAAAACTTTATTATAACAATCCAAATGGAATTGGTAAATATCCATTCGACATTTTTTGATCGTGCAGACAGACAGTTCATTGAATATCTTCATTTTTGCCCAAAAGGGAGCATGTTGGATGTACTTGAAAAATTCGAAATTATTAAGAGTGATAGGTTGGGTAAATCTTTGAATGATGTAATTCCTTTAAGTTTTTCTCCATTATTGTGTTAATTTCTGTAATAGGTTGGTTCTTCCCCTCTCCCCCCCCCCTTCACCTTATGTTCCTCTCACTTTTTGGCATTCTCTTCCTGGGCCAATCAGAATCGACCCCCCCTTCCTTTGTACCCTTCACCATTCTTCTTCACAACAAATCCCAATCGACCACATTTCACTTCCAATGTGCCTTCAGTTATTGTTTGTTACTGACGATGGTTTGATCACCGAAACCGGTATAACAGCGTTTTTCGCGTTTTTTCGTGTATTAGTGGAAACAGACTATTTTTTCAATAACTCCGTTTTTCTTTGAAAATTTTGTGGTTTTCCGTCAGGGTTGCCAACTCGCAGACCAAAAAGTAATATAAAAATGCAATAAAAAACAAGAAGAAAGAAGAATGAAATAAAAGCAATGTTCATAAATTATAGACAATGAACCTCAAAGGAGAAACTTAGCTAGCTTAGATTTAGCAAGCCTTGTCGACTAACTATTATGCTATTGAAAATGAACCTCAAAGTAGAAATTTAGCTAGCTTAGCTTTAGTAAGCCTTGTCGACTAACTGTTCAGCTATTGAAATCAAAACTTTATTATAACAATCCAAACGGAATTGGTAAATATCCATTCGACATTTTTCTCTTGCAAGTAGGTTCTTAAAAAATCGTAGAACTGAGTCCCGTTTCAAACTTCGCAAAATGACTGTATCTCCTTAGGGTTGTCGGACCATTTTAAATTTTTGTTTCAATGTCTGCTACTCAAATGAGAACAAAATTGCAAGAACCTTCCTAAAATTGACAGACTAAAGCCGATAAATTACGCTGAACAGGCTTCTCGTCGTTTCTGAATCGGAGGCGAGGAATTGAGACCCCGACCTCGCGTTTTGACCATCTCAAGACGGCATCTGGTTTACGAGCCCGCATTCAAACTCTGCCAACTTCGAAGGTTGAAGGGGGTTAACTTGGTAGTTAATGACCGCGTTAAAATCGGATTAGCCTTGGGGGTAAAGAGAGGCTGAAAAGGGGGAAGCACCGAGGGAACATGGAAATTGCTCGAATGAATAATCCAAAGTGGGACCGTAGACGGGAAGCAGGAAGCATCAGCCTTATTGAGGTTCGGGTGATAAAAAATTAAACAGGATTGACGACCAATCGGTTAGTTGGGTAAGCCTCCTATTTACCGCCTCGGACCTCCTTTTACCGCTCTTTGGATCAGCGCAGTTTAAATAGCTAACGTTTCGGATCGGTTGTATCATGACTGAATCAGTTCAAAGTAAATCGCTTGAAAGTCGAGGGAACCCATTTTCAGTGAACCAGTCATGACTAAGAGTTTGCGCTCTTGTTTGTTACTCAAGATCAATATTGTTAAGTAATCAGTTCGGACGATTTATTGCTGAATGTTATATAGAATCCTTCTTGGACGTTTGAGGTTCTACCTAAGGTCCATCAGAAATCGCTGTAAATTTACTTCTGCGCTAATTCCAAATAATATACCCGTGTTTTTTAAAATCAAAGTACTTACTACATTTTCAACCTGTCTTCAGGTTTTGGTTTGATTGCCAATAAATAACAAATCACTAGAATCGAGCAGGAAATGAAATTTCTTGACCCCCTCCTCTCAAATTGCCATTTTTCGTTTAATGTTACGTACTTAGAATATGAAAATCAGAGAACACTTGTTGACACTCCGGTTTGCCGAATTTTTCGTCGGTTTTCCTTTACTTGCTGAAGACACTGAAGATTCACTGTTCTGAACGCAATACCCTTGAAACACCCTTAACTATATAAAAAATAAATAAATTGTTGAGAAGAGGAGTTGAGGGTATACGTCTATGTTTGTACCTCATAAAATTCATCAAAATTCGATGTTAACGTATGCTCATCATGCTAAATGTCCCCTGAGGAATTTGAAAGTTGTTGCCAAATGTAATTGGAAACTTGGTTGACGGGTTCGTGAGTTCACCAACTATGTTCCAGATGAACTTCGGTACAGGTGAACTGCAGTTGTAGACCCGAAGATTTTAGTTGATTTTTCTATAATAATGAACCTTTGGAATCGATCATGAAAAACTGCATGAAATGTGAGTTTCAATTACAGCAGTTACAGTTTCATAAATATTCGGTGGATTCACGAGTTCTATCTGTGGTGAATGGTAAGTTTGAGGTTGGTTTGGGAAGATGAGGATAAAGAGGTGAGGTTGAGAAGGTGAAGTTGGATGAGGAGATGAGAGAGGAGTGCGAGAGCTTATCCGCGCGGTTTTCATCTCCTTGGATGCGCCTCTAGGATAGGAAATATCCGTCCGGTTTTCACCACGTGGGATATTGGGATAAGAAAATATCCGTCCAGTTTTCACCACGTTGGATACTGGAAAGAGAAGGTAGGAAAATATCCTTCCGGTTCTCACCACGTTGGGTATAGAGCTGGGAAGGAAGTTCTCGTCCGGTTTTCACCAGGTTTTCCGAACGCAGGGCTGAGGAGAAGGGTGAGTTGAAGAGGATTAGGTAAGGTAAGAGAGAAGGCTCTGGTTCAAGAGAAGTCGGTCGAATGTCGAGCTGGGCAAGCCAGGTGCCTTATAAAGATGCCTCCACCCTCCTCCGGTAGACCGGCGCCGTTGAGAGCTGTTGATTGGAGAGCTACCTGGCCTCGTCCCTTGCAAGGGGCAGCTCGACTTCTCCCCGTCTTTATTGGCAACAGTCTAACATATTTACAAGAACGCCATAATTTACGGGTACCATGACACTATCTATTAATTATTTGTTGTTATGTATGTTTTACCTTTTTAGGTACACATGTAGGTACCTGTCAACAAAAACAAACTGTGAAGTCCTTGTCACATGGGTTTGTTATTCTTGACTGAATAGGGCACGGTCCTCAGCGAAGAGACCCGCAAACCTAATTTGACAGTTTTAACCACAAATATTAGGTTGCTGTTTCAGACAAATTATTTTCGATCGGTCAAATTGTCATTGAAAAATCTTGATCCGATTTTTTTTTAGAAAGAAAATTAAGGTAGACACCCATGATACGGCGGACTGCTGACGGAAAATATACCAATGTATATTTTTTGAACACCTCCTCAAAATTGTTTACGTTTCGAGGTAAGTAGAATCCAAAAATTAATGCAAGTGTCCGTCGGCTGACTCCCGCACGCCATCCGCCTTATCATCCTAAAAATGAGTGTAAAAAGGGGGTTTTATGGTGTTTTAGTAACGTGAGCTTGTGAGGTATCGTTTTCTATGTGTTTTAGGACGAGGAGACCGAATCTGAAGTCGATTTTGACCAAAGAGCGGAAAACTGAGGTTCTAGCAAAGTTTCAGTTCTAAGAAAGTGAGGTTTAAATTTACGTTAAATTTTGTTCTAAAAACGTCGCCCACATTTGGGTCCTCATTTGGGAACACATTTGGATCCTGGTTGTGGTCCGAAGCTCGGCAGCCGGATCGGAATACACCCAGGGGTGTTATGGGGGAAAAGTGGGTGTAAAGATGGGGCCATCACAGATAAGTTGGTTGTAGTTTGTCACCGTTTGATTCACGCTCATATTGACGGTGTTTTTCTCGACGTGTATACACTAAACTTTTTCTAAGTTGCCCTTCAATTTAAACCTCGCGGATAAGACTGACAGCACCCAACGCCAAGTTTCGAGATCCACCTACATAGGTACCAAGTTTCATTAATTTTAGTATAATATTTTATAATAATGTCGAATGGCTCAAGTGCCACGGACCCCCATGCTTACGGGCCCATGCCGTGTAAATTTATTCTTCCAAAGGGCCTTTTATGCCCATCATCGTGCTACCAAATAAACTCCACCCACCGTCAATGACCGATTGATCGATTCCCAGGGGTCGGTTATTGTGTTTGACAAAAAGTTTTTGAAAGGCGGAAAGTTTAATTCGATGGTAGAAACGTTCAACAACTCTTAAATGGGGCTTTTCAAAGTACGAAGCTCGGCACAAAAGAAGCGCCCCCATTTGAATTGCTGCGAGTTCAATTATCGTCGATAGTCCCCTTGTTGTGTTATTCTTTTCCAGTTTAATGGATGTATTTCTAACGTTGAATCGAGGTTGTATGTTATGTATGTATCAATTTACGAAGTGCGCACTGGCTGGAGTGTTTACGGCTGCAACAACTTGATAATTAGTAATTGTAATGTTGCTCGATGAACAGGAGGCAAATGCTTGGGTATTTATGAGGAATTTCTATTTATTGGACAATCCGGGACTGATTAAACCGAAATAATATTGTGTGCATTTATTTCATAAATATTGATGATATTCCAGTTCAGTCAAGAATCAAAGTACACTAGGTAGAGTAGGTAAACTGATTGTCAGAAGTACGATAAAGAACTGAACTTGAATATACAGTGGATATAGTTTATAACGTCACTGGATACAACATACAACCGGTTATAGCGTGCAAAATTTCTGGCACCGTGAAATGACAAAAAAAAAAAAAAAATACGTCAACACCGTTTCCAACGTACACACCGTGTAGAGCGTACAAATCGGTTAGAGCTTACACTTTTCTGGGTCCTGTGGCGGCCGAAATATCGGCTACAGCGTACAACGCACAAAAATTCTGGCTCTTGGTTGTTGTTAATCACCTCGAATCTGCACCCTGCACTCGTTTTCAATACCTGCTATATCATTCTGTAGGTATGTGTTCGACTGAATTGAATGTTTTGGATCATCTACCGCAAAGAACTTGGAATTCACCTGTCCCTTGAAGCTTTAGGATGCTACGTTAACAATTCTCAATCGAGGAGTAATTCGGTATTGTTTGCCGTGTTGAAGGTGGCGACTCGTTGTCATCACTCACCCGTGGATTTCACACGGCTGGCTCAACCATTTCTGGAACTTGGATTAAGAATAATTAATAGGATTAATAATTAAATGTCCTTAATATAGTTTTATTATTTGTGGTGATCCCTAGTGGTAGGGTAGGTTTGGATAGGAAGGAAAATAATACTCCACAGCGAGTATTAGGTGCTCCTTGGGAGTCTTTTGCTAGCACCCCGCGGTTACCACCACAGCAGTTGCTAGATGCGGTTACCCACAGCGAGTGCAAGGAGAGGAGAGATAACATAAGGTAAGGTGTGCGAGGGAGAGTAGTTGTATGTAAGAGTGTGAGCGGTTGAATGAAAAACTGGCGGGGGCGGGACTGCTTATAAAGGCCCCTTTCACCCCCCCCCCCCCCCCCCCGGTACACCAACGGCCGTTATGACCGTTGAGGGGCGATGGCGGTATTTTCCATATTTTTCATAATTATATAGAGTGAATCACGTTTAAATTTGATGGTTACAAGGATATAGCGTACAGTACGTTGTAACAGACAGCTGCATACCGGATACAACAGACATTGGTTACAACGTATAAAAACCCGTGCTCCGTTCGTGTATGTTGTAAGCGATATCTGCTGTAATAGGTATTTGATCACAATTACCTATTTCGAAAATTTTCATACTAACTCTCTTGACGTGATCAACATTTAAATATCTTTTTAAATTTGAGGTTTTTATGTAAAAGCTGACTCATACTTAGGAATAAATCGCTATTAGAATACAGTAGATTGGAGTTATGCCTTTGTATGGAGTTTCACAAGAAACGATCTCAAGACACGACTTGTCATCACTCTGAACACTTGCTGATTGAGTTCATTTATGAACATGCAATTTGCGCACGCGATAAGTTAGACATGCAATCGTAAGAAAAAGGTTCAGATGTGATTGAGGCTCCCGGAGTTCTTATTGAGACTATCACCGATAACATCGGAGGGTTTAGGCAATTCCAGAGTCATTGAAAGGCCTGTGTCAACTAATGTAACGAACTAGAAAGAGCCGCAGTGGTGGCGGTTGAACGATGCATAGGAATGGTGATGAGATTAATATAAGCGCATTGATTCTGAGGCAATTCCATTTACGAAACGCACATCACACCCTGGGAAAAAATAATAAAATGAATAAATAAAATATAAATGAAAGTAAAACCCCGACTTTTTGTTCATTTGTTGGCAGCGTTGAATTATTACATGTTTAGTGAGAAACATTTTAACCTACCAATATTGTCATATAAACCTTTCATCGAGGTGAATACAATTAATTTACCAAAGATGAAAAGTTTCATTATTATTGTTACGTACCTACTAGGTACTCGTATTATAATCATTTATATAAAAAATATATTTTCATGTAATATAAAATGATTTTGTGCCAATTTGCCACATATATCTACTTATTTCCCATTGAACTAAAATTTCCAGTTGACGAGGATATTGAGGTTTCAACCGGTAGGCGGGAAGATGTGAATAGAGTAGTAGGGTAAATAAGGGGTTTCTGGCACAGGGTCTAATGAAGATAACCTGACACACCTGAGAAGTGGATGGTAACAGTAGTGATAACCTTTCTAGATATAACCTGTACTTTTTTACTAACTTGTTGACACTTTGAGGGTAGTTGGGGACTAGCCCCCTTTCTGACTTTTAAATTTCTGATGACGTCACTGGGCGTCAGGACCAACACGCAGTATTTCCGTTTCGCGGCGAAAAAATTTTCCTCCGCCGACGGGGCTCGATCCCCTACCTTTCGCTTGGGAGTTTGATGCTTTACCACTAGACTAAGAAAGAGCCTACCAGAGGTCTTGAATATGATGGTAGACGAATACGCGGCAAAATACATCGATGGCCCAGCAAACCCTCCTCCAGCTAGCATATAATTGGATAGTAAAATATGTTATTATCGATAGTTTGATACAGCGAGGCACGATGAATGCATAGACGGGACATTATTTCAAATACCAGGTAGAGTGTGGAATTGAGCTTTCGTCACTTGTGCACTGGAATGCGGATGGGACACGAGATGTGGAAGACTTGTTATGAGACAGTAATGTGTTTTGACTTCTTGGATACCTTCTATGACGGCTGTCAGTAGCTCCACATTGATGTGGTTGGTTCGATTTTTTATTTTTTTATTTTTAAGATGGCCTCTAATGAGGCTTCAAGTTTCTCTTCCGTCTCATAACCAATCACATTAATCGAAATTGTGAGGTTTTGTGTGTTACTCTATAGTTCCATCCTCTATCTGGGACAAGTGCGGCCAAAACAGTCCACAGAAAGCATTTTTCATCGCCATTTTAGATGTTGATGACGCCTATCATTGAGATTGAAATTGAAGAGGGAGTGGTGATGATCCACTGTGCCACGCGTGTTCGACCAGTGAAATATTTTATTGATCCTCGTCGGAATTTGCTGTGTAGGTATTTCGTAGGTCGTAAATAATTTCGCAATCTAACGTTTAATGAGAATATCGACACTGCTCAGTACCTTTCACTGCAGTGCTATTCGAGTACATCCCACTTTATTTAACGTAGCGTGAAACTGGTGTATTATTTGGTACCTACAAGAGAAATAATCTACAAGACACCCTGCAAAGAACGAAGGGATTCCTACAATGATCATCAAATCTTTATCACGTTAAAAATAAATTGTTAAACTAAATAGTCGATTAGTTCTTTGATTAAAATATTATAGAAAAGTAATAATAGAACGTAGAAAATAAAAGATCGTTTTAGCAAGCTAATCGAAAAATGTCTCAATCTGTAGCTGTTGATAGTGTTTAACCAACTTTTCGTGAAATGGTACTTATGCGACGTGAAACGGCGACTCAAGATGGGAACTAGAGCTCTGCTATATCCTCAAATATTAGAAAATGGAAGTTTTTTGTTCAAAAGTAAAATAGCTAACAGTCCACTAAATACGTTGTTCAGTAGTGACTCAAGAACCTACTAGTTTATTGGAGATCAGTAATTTTATCAAAAATTCAAAGGGTTCGCTTTAGCAAATGTTTTTTGTTTGTCGTTACTTAATCATGTACACATGTAATTATAGTTTGTGCCTTTCTTAGTCAAAAGCTCCATCACCAACGTCAAGGTGAAGGCACATCGATAGAGTCCTACTTACATACTAAACACATTCATACTGCTTGGGGGTCTTTACGACCACGCTAGAGACCCATTCATACAAGTACATCTCCAAGGATAGTTATTCAATTTTGAGTATAAGTGGGGATGCCGTGTTTCCGGTAGGTGTGTCCCTAAGGAATGGTTATACCATTTTGGGCTAAATTTGGGGCTTTTAAGGGAGAATGCCGTGTTTCCGGTAAGAACAATTCCATAGATTGCCATACCTACCATTTTGGGCGTTATTTTGAGGGATTGCCGTGTTTCCGGTAGGTAGGCACATTTCCAAGGAAAAGTTATACCATTTTGGGCAAAATTTGGGACTTTTGGGGAAAGTGCTGTTTCCAATATGAGTTCCCACCATTTTGGGCGTTTATAAGGGATTAATGACTTACTATTGACTTTTCTAAGTTCCATTCATACTGCTTGAGGGTCTTAACGACCGTGCTAGAGGCCCATTCATTCACACTTTCTATAACGTCAATCATCAGTAATTTTCGTTACCTTTGATTGCAACGTAACAGGTTAGTTCAATATATTATATCTTTTTTTTTTTTTTTTGGTTAGTACATTTCAGATAGAATAATTCTTTACTGTGCTTTGTTTGATACAGGTAACAACATGAATGCAATATTATAATAGTGAACACAATACCAAGTTGAATAGCAAAATTATATACAATACAAATAATTGAGTGTTCTGATAGTAGTTATTTTTTCTTTTTTATTCCAAATACCCATGTGCAACTGTTGATACGCCATCCTCCAATATTTTCCTTTTAGTATCAAATGGGGACAAAGCTATTTTGTTAATTTGGACAGTCGATACGTTATGTTGTTTAGATTGAATGACTACCATTTGCTTTCTTTCTATATTACCTGAAAATAAGGAGTTGTAATAATCTTCAAAAGTTATTTCATTTTCAACGACATTTCTACTAATACCCTTGATTTTCTTTATCTCCCTCTCGTCTTCGGCTAAAATCTCATACATTTTCGCTCTGAGAGCTATAAACTTGGCTATTATTTTCCCATTCATTTCATCTTTGAATTTACCCAGTACTTTTTTATTTTTTAAAGAGAAACAGGGATGATCTTGAGGATAGTCGGATGTATCCATGTAGTCCAGCATGTTGAGAGTTTCGATGTGTATGTCGTCTGTCTTCATTGCGTATATAAAACTGTCTGTGTCCATATAACAAAGTTTCAACCTTTCAGGTCCAAATCTCGGTAACATTACATCATAATGGTACTCGTACATTGTTGTTTTGGAAATATCTAATATACTCATACCAATGTAAATAGGTTTATTGAATGTTATTGATTTTTTAGCCATGTGTACCGCGACCAGATTTTCACTGTAAATAGTTCTGTCTAGAAACTCGGGTTTTGCTATGAGTTTTTCCAGCTTTTTAACATCTGAAACCAGATGAATGGTCAGTCTATTCCTAATGTTTTCCATAGTTTTACCAAAAATGGCGTTATTCATCAATTTGAATAGGTCTTTTTCGAAACTGTTTTTAGCGTTCTTTCTAAGATCTGTATTCAACGCTATGTACGGTCGTAACCACTGCGATTGTTTGAATTTCAATACCCGGTGGATCTTTGCAACTTTTAAACCGTGAGCCATAGCTTGTTTTAGCGCGATGTAATGCACTATATAACGTTCACGGTTTCCTAGATGTGGTGTCAATTTAGTTGTCGTATCTGTTGGAATAATAGTTGATGCAATTTGTTCAGTGGTCACAACTTTAATGAAAACTAAGAAATTCACGTATACAAAAACTAAAACACCCGGTGATGTTGTTTAGATATTGTAGAAGACAATATCAACACCTCCCCTCAACATCATCCGGTAAGAATAACCCAAAACGCAGACGGAAATTTTGGAATTTTCTTCCTCCAACAGGTTTTGTGAGTATGTCGGCCAGGTTTTCATCCGTTGGACAATATTCCAGTGCTATCTCTCTAGCCCGGATGAGCTCCCTGACGTAATACTTCCTGACATCCAGATGTTTGATCCTTCCACTTGCTTTCTCATTTTCAATAAATTTCATGCAACTTTGGTTGTCTTCGTAAACAGGCGTAGCTGTATCCTGGGAGAAACCCATATCGCGGAGAAGTAGCCTGATCCACACTGCCTCTTGAATCCCTGAAGAAGCGGCGACAAGTTCTGCTTCTGTCGACGACAGAGCGACTGAAGTTTGTTTCTTACAGAGCCACCCAATCGAGCTTGACCCTATTCTGAATAAACAACCGCTGATTGACTTACGATCATCTCTTTCCCCCGCCCAATCAGCATCTACGAAGCAGTTTAGCTTGATTTCGTTTTCTGACCTCAGTCTCAGCTTGATGTTTACTGTGGACTTCAAGTAGCACATTACCCTCTTTACCGCGTTCCAGTCACCTTGCGTGGGCTTTTCAACTCGGCGTGACAACGTTCCAACTGCCGAAGAAATGTCTGGTCGAGATGTGATTGCCAAATAAAGTAGAGACCCTATCGCCCGACGATATTCACCATTATCTGGCAAAGGTGGCGAAGCAGCTGTAGAACTGATGAACCCAGCTTCCATTGGTGTTCTTACTGGTTTGGCATCTTGTAGTCCAAATTGAGGAACAAGTTCTTGTATTTTCCTGCCTTGATGTAATAGATAATCATTACCGTATTTCTCGATTTCAACTCCTAAGTAATTTGAGACTCCTCCCAAATCCTTCAACTCGAACGAAGATGACAACATCTGAAACGTCTTGCTGACAGCTTCCTCAGTCCCTGCACAAAGAATATCATCAACGTGAATTACGACGTATGTCAGCTCCCCATCAAGTTCCTTCACGTACAAACACGGATCCGCATCACTCCTATCAAATCCCATTTTGGTCAACTCGCTGTCAATCTTTTCATTCCAGGAGCGCGCTGCCTGCCTCAGTCCGTATAAGCTTTTCTGTAGTTTGCACACTAGGTTTGGTCTATGTGGGTCCTCAAAACCTTCTGGCTGAGTCATGTAAATGTCTTCTTTTAGCTCACCATTCAAAAAGGCTGTCTTCACGTCAAAATGTTTCACAACCAAATTTGAGGACGCTGCTATCACTAGTACCAGTCTTACTGTCACAGGGTTTACAGTTGGTGCAAAAACTTCGTCATAATCTTCTCCATATTTTTGCAAAAACCCTTTTGCCACCAAACGCGCTTTGTATCTTTCCACTTGACCATTATTTCCATATTTAACCTTGAACACCCATTTACACCCTACTGCTTTCCTCCCAGTTGGTAACTCAACTAATTTCCATGTTCTGTTTTGAGCTAATGATTTCATCTCCTCCTGAGCAGCCAAAATCCACTTTGCTCTATCAGGGCCTTGCAAATTATTGACGTCTTTCCATGTCCTAGGTTCAAAAACTGACCCTTGATTACAGTCCGCAATGAGGGCTTTGTACCTATCCGGGGGGATACCTTTTGTTGCTCTAGCTGATCTTCTAATTTCTTCAAAATTTTCACCCTCTTCCATGTTTTCTGAATTCATCTGGTTTCCTTCGATGATATCTTCTCTCACGTCTTCTGTCTCTTGGCACAATGGAGAACGAGCCACTGACCCAGAGGTAGTTTGAGGAGAGTTTGAGGGTTCTGAGTTTCCTGAATTTGCGACATAATAATACTCTGAAATAGATTTTTCCTCATTATTTGTCCCCACAATTTCCCTCTTTTCCTTTCCTACAAACCTGACATCGCTGGAGGTGACAAATTTTTTCTCGTGTGGCAACCAAATTTTATACCCTCTAGAAAATGATGGGTAGCCAACAAAAACTCCTAATATACCTCTTGGGTCGTACTTCCCCCGACTGGGATCTTTGTTCAGGACGTAAACTTGACTTCCAAAGCGCTGAAAGTATGCTACTCTGGGTATCTTCCCAGTCCAACGAGTATATGGAAGCTCACCATTCAAGGCATCTGATGGACATCTATTACGAACATGTGCGGCAGTTGACACTGCTTCAGCCCAAAACGTCTGTGGGAGTTGGGAATCAATAAGGAAACTTCTGGCCATGTCATTCAGAGTCCGGTTTTGCCTTTCAGCCACTCCATTCTGCTGAGGAGTTCTGGCACAAGAGAATCTTCTCTGTATTCCACAGCTATCTAAAAATGTGTTGAACTCTCGGCTGTCATACTCTCCACCATTATCACTCTGTAAATACTTGATTTTCTTGCCCGTCATGTTTTCTACTCTGTTCTTGTAGCTTTTAAATGCCTCCAAGGCATCATGCTTATTCTTGAGAAATGTCACTTCTGTCCATCGTGAACTGTCGTCAATAAATGTGATGAAGTAGAGCGACTTCCCAAATGAGGGGACTCTCATGGGCCCGCAGAGATCAGTGTGCACTATTTCTAGGAGCACTGACGACTTTCTTTCACATTTTGGATACGACCTGCGGGTTAGCTTTGCCTGAATACACGTGTCACACTGTGGAACAACTTCATTTGGGTTTGCCTGAATGCCTTTTACTAACTGTTTTCTGATTACATGTTTCAAGTCAGTGAAATTCAAATGTCCAAATTTCTGGTGCCAGTACAGAAGGGAGCAATTTTCTGAGATCTTTTGAGCATATTCCTTCTTTCTACCCTGACGGAGGTAGTACAGTCCATTGATACGGTCAGCTACCAACTTTATTGTACCCTTCTCGTCTTTAACAACCGCAGAATCTTTGTGAAATGTCACGCTGTATCCTTTGTCAGTTACCTTCCCTACAGAAATGAGATTCGTTCTCAACTCAGGGACAAATAGAGTGTCTGACAAGGTTACCTTGTTTCGGCCATTGTTTATGGGTATCACAGCAGTTCCAATACCTTTTGAATATGTCTGCGAGTCATTAGCTAGGCTGACACTCCTCTGACCATCAAACCTTCGGTTGGCAAGGGATTTCAATTCACTGGTCATATGGGATGTGCACCCACTATCCACACACCAACGTGTACCTGTTGAGTTAGCATCATAGGACTCACTCACCAGGAGCCCAAAATCATCATTCCCCCAATTTTCACTCGCCACTGCTGATTCCTCTTGACGCTGGGGGATTTTCTTAGTAGAACAATATCGAGCAATATGTCCAAACTTACTGCAATTATAACATTTCACGTTTTTTGGATCAAACCTCTGTTGCCGTGATTCTTTTGAATGAGGAGACCGTTTCAGTGGCTCTCCTACCAAGAATGAATTTTGCTGCTCAATTTTGTCGGTCACACTCTCTGCCCGTGCATCACTTTCTTCAATGATCTTTATCTTGAGGGCTTGAGGTTTTGGAAGGCTGTCTCTAGATTCTATAGCAATTCGAAAATTCTCAAACTCACGTGGTAGGGAATAAAGGAGCATGATGGATTACACACTAGCAAATTATTACACACTACAAAAACTAAAACACCCGGTGATGTTGTTTAGATATTGTAGAAGACAATATCAACACCTCCCCTCAACATCATCCGGTAAGAATAACCCAAAACGCAGACGGAAATTTTGGAATTTTCTTCCTCCAACAGGTTTTGTGAGTATGTCGGCCAGGTTTTCATCCGTTGGACAATATTCCAGTGCTATCTCTCTAGCCCGGATGAGCTCCCTGACGTAATACTTCCTGACATCCAGATGTTTGATT
The DNA here is from genome assembly GCA_954871275.1 of Leptopterna dolabrata. Classification (NCBI taxonomy): domain Eukaryota; kingdom Metazoa; phylum Arthropoda; class Insecta; order Hemiptera; family Miridae; genus Leptopterna; species Leptopterna dolabrata. The sequence goes on from OX940979.1 coordinate 49,777,075, forward strand.
AAAGAGATGATCGTAAGTCAATCAGCGGTTGTTTATTCAGAATAGGGTCAAGCTCGATTGGGTGGCTCTGTAAGAAACAAACTTCAGTCGTTCTGTCGTCGACAGAAGCAGAACTTGTCGCCGCTTCTTCAGGGATTCAAGAGGCAGTGTGGATCAGGCTACTTCTCCGCGATATGGGTTTCTCCCAGGATACAGCTACGCCTGTTTACGAAGACAACCAAAGTTGCATGAAATTTATTGAAAATGAGAAAGCAAGTGGAAGGATCAAACATCTGGATGTCAGGAAGTATTACGTCAGGGAGCTCATCCGGGCTAGAGAGATAGCACTGGAATATTGTCCAACGGATGATATTCCAGTGCTATCTCTTTTGACTCATAAAGCGAACTTAATTTATCCCAAACGTCCTTGGAAGTTTTACAACCTCTTACTTGCTTCAACTCACTCGAACTGATGGTGAGAATTATTTCAGCCCTTGCTTTGCTGTCTGCCAATTCCCATTCTTTTGCACCCTGTTCTTCTTCTGGTTTCACAACGGTACCAACAACATACCCCAGAAAGTCATTTTTTGTCAACAGGGCCTCAACGTGTATTTTCCATGAATCGTAGTTTTCCCGACCTAATGGTTCAATCTTGATCAGACTCATCTCCTTTTATTTTCTTTTTCTTTCTTTCTTCCCGGTACTTAACACGTAATAAGTCTCATAATCATTGTTGGAATAATAGTTGATGCAATTTGTTCAGTGGTCACAACTTTAATGAAAACTAAGAAATTCACGTACACAAAAACTAAAACACCCGGTGATGTTGTTTAGATATTGTAGAAGACAATATCAACAGTATCGCCGGGAGGTATAATATTTTCTGCAAGGAATGGAAGATCGTTATGTGATTTGTGTAGATGTTGTGGGTATTCAACATCAACCTCCAGGATGTATCCGTACTGATCATCTTCATTCAAACTCAGCACATCAATGTCTTCTTTACACCACGTAAATCCACCGTAAGGTAGAGGTTTCGACATGGCAAAACCATAGAGATTGTTGCAGTCCTGATAGGTGATGAAAGTAGATTCTTCTTCCTCGTTAAAGTCCTTCATATACTTGTTATTTGCTTTGAAATATCTGTGAGAAGCTTGAACTATTCCTCCTCTTATTCCCTTTTCAATCATCAAAATCTGATCTTAATCAGTTAAAAGGTCCAATCTCATTTGAGTAGATTTAAGCATAGCATCCCACGATAAACCGGGTAATGTGAAGTAGTGTGCTGGGTCAAGCTTATGACTTTTGTGAATTGCATTTCTAAAATTTTCAAACACATCTGCTAGTAAGAGGACATCCGTTTTAGCGTAGTGATCACTATATTCCCCCAATGTTTTACAATTGAAGTGGTACCATACCCTTATTGCATGTTGATAATCCTCATCTGTGACTCCACGTTTCTGCAATCTACTGTAGAAGGCTTCTTTAGGAGGTAGGGAGGTTTCTTCTAATCTTTCCCAAGACGAGATGTATTCGTATGGGAATACACCTTTCCGCTTCATCAAATCCAGATCTTCCAGGGAATGAAACTTGGTTGTCTCTTTAAATTCCGGTAAGTTTTTCGCGAGGGCTTCCAAACTTGTTGACATAAACCTGAAGGTGTCAACGTATCTAATTTTGAAACCTCCTGCTAAACTTTTCGTAAATGAGATATATTTCTCTTCTGAGTTAGGAATAATGTCAATTGCTTGATCGTCGTACCCAAGTTCTTTTACAATGAAATGTGAGTCGTACCCAGAGAGGTTGTGTATGAGTACTGGAATGAATTTTGGGTTCCTACACCTCAGATTACAGCTATTGTGTGCTGGACCCCTGTAATTACCGGTAATGTGACAATGATCACGCACCTTTACATCACTTTCGGTGAACTGTAATTTGCATAAGTAACATTTCCTTGCCGTTTCAAATATCATTTCTTGTTCATTGGATAGAGGGGTCATTGGGATGTTTGACGAATACACTGTCTCAATAACCTCTGCTATTGATTTAACTTTCTGAACAAAGTGAGAAACCGCATCTTTCCCTCTATAGACAATCGGTTCTGATGGTATATTTAATTTAACATCCCTAACTTCATCAGAGCTCTTAACATAGAGGCAATAACTCATAGGAACATGTTTTTGAATTATTTTCGTAGAGGTTCCTATACAATTTCCAGCTACTGGTTCCAATATAGCTTCAAAATCAGCATATATAACGTAAGGAACTTTCAACATTCTTTCACAATGCTCAAACTCAATATATGGTTTCTTCAGAGGCATATCCACACGAACTGCCTTGTTATTAACGCAGTATTCACGGTGTTCAGCTAATTTTTCCTCCTTGGATTTACCATACTGACTGTCAAATTTGGTAAAACATCTTCTACAGATTACTATCGGTTCTTTGTGTTTCGTCACCTGCTTTAAGACCAATTTTTCGAAATACTTGATGTATACGTAATGATGTGTACCCGATTCGTTATCAATGAGAAGGAGATCGCGATGATCTGGTAATTCATCTTTGACGACTTTAAGTGGGTATACATTGCAATCTGAGTCCAATCCATATATGTTGATAGAAATGTCGTTGATTTTCTCAAATTCCTTGATCTGCCTAAGTGGTGTAGGGAAATCCACACAAGAAAAGTCGTAAGGATGATCGAGATTGAAGTATTTACTCACACGCTGTGCATTCTTATTAATAAATTTGGCTAGAATTGAATATTTGAAGCATAAATTATCACGATTCTGAACATTCACACAAGCCTTTTTATGATCAATTTGCGGCGGGAGTTGGATGTAAGTGCTCCCTTTTAAAGGGGTATTTTTATTAATCCTTAAACGCAACCCTTCTATATGATGCAAAGACCATCCACTTTTTTTCAACTGAGCCTCCTCCATTTCATTTTGCAATGTTTTATTAATCTTCGTTACAACGTCATCAAGATTTGTATCAACGTAAATCGCTTTGTTTTTAGTTTTGAACGCTTTATCTTGTTGCTCACCAACTGCATTTTTAAACGTACATTCCACGAGTACATTGACCTTGATCGATGTGAATTCGTTTAATGCTTCTCTAATTTTAGTTTTCACCTCATCTCTTACTTTAGAAAGAAAAGTTGGTAAATCTGAAGGCGAATCAATTCGAATGAACCAAGATTGCAATCGGTTTTTGAATGATGTTTCATATCCATGAGTCATACCTTGTCCAATTTTTTCGAGTATTACTTGTTTCTTCGGCTCCCACAGTTTAATCTTCTTTTCTCCTGCAGCATTGCAACACGAGTCTTCATGCTTCCTTCCATTGTAGAGATTTTTAAATGGTTTATCACAATATTTACAGGTAAAAACCATTCCACAACTATTTTCGTGCCTCCGAATATTTTTGGCACTGAAGGATTTTCCGCACTTCACGCAGTTATTCATCTTCACAGTCAGAGTTGTTAACAGTACGAAGTTCAGGGAACTACTGATCAAGAACAGTGTTCATCCGTGCTTATATACCATCGCCACTTCAGAATCGATTTTATTTTAGCCAATCAGAGAAGGCGTTATTTAATCCAATGAAATTGAAGGGATTGAATAACAAATTTTTCGTAAAGAAATGGTACAGGATGATGTATTGATTGATAATGGTAAATGGTAAATAATGGTAAAAACCACTAAAATAGCCTGGAAGATAGACGAGAATGGGGGAAAAATTGTGAAAATTATCGAAATCACTTGGAATTGGTCAAAATTGTCTGAAATGGCGATGAATTAACGCCAAAAAGCAGTGGTAAGTCAATATCCTCTAATATTCGCTCAGATACCCATTCTGCATGCCTAGAACTCTCCACTTTTTAATCATGACGCCAATCGTAATAAAATAAAATAAATCAATTAATGCATGAATAATATTCGCTCACATATACGTGCTGCATATATAGGCGAGAGTGGTCTACTTAAGTGGTGTGGGAGGGGGAAAAGGGAAAATGGGTGTGATTAGGGAAATGGAGGGGAGGGGTAAAACGTTGATTAATTATCATTATAAAGTAAATTACTCCAAATTATCAAAGCAATGATCAAAAACACAAATAAATACGAATGAAATACTGCAAGGGAAAAAAAAAATCATTGGGTTTCTCAATAATTGTACTATGACTCATCATGTTATCAACCGTCATCCCAGCCACTGAATAATCAGATTTTGGTATACAGCCCGGTATTGTTAACCATTTTAGCGGCACACACCCCTATCTCTCAGATAATCTGAGGGAGGTATGGAACCCGAAGGTCACTGGAACTATGCCATCTGCGCACTAGGTTAACGTACTGGCTGCAACTAAATATCTGGGGAACAGGACTCAACCGAAGCTGAATCTTTACAGATATGCTGAGTCATTGAAAGTACTGAGCTGGCTCAGGGAATCGAACCCTGAATGCCCGCACGGAAGGCGGATGCTATAACCACTAGATCAAGGCGACCAATTACGCAGAATGTTTCAATCAAGGTTTAAGGATTATTCTCCCAATTATTATGCTCTTTAATGAATGTGAAATTCAATCAATCAATTTATTCACAAATTTCCCTTAAAGATTGTTATGGGAATGTGGGGAATGATAGACTTGTTTGTGTTGTAAATGTAAATTATTCATATACTTACACTCTGAGAGACAGCAACTAAGCAAATGCACACTGTTGGGATTAATTATTAAATAATGGGAGTGAGAAGAGGGGGAGAGAAACCATATTTCGGCGAAGACTCAGTCTGAGCTTACCAGTGTCCTGATAGCAGGAGAACAGAAGTCGCCAAGGGGTCCACTCGCTCAGAGGTTGGTAGTTCCTCTTCTCCATCGCAAAATAACTGGTCCTCCCTCACAGGACCATTTCCCTAATCACACCCATTTTCCCTTTTCCCCCTCCCACACCACTTAAGTAGACCACTCTCGCCTATATATGCAGCACGTATATGTGAGCGAATATTATTCATGCATTAATTGATTTATTTTATTTTATTACGATTGGCGTCATGATTAAAAAGTGGAGAGTTCTAGGCATGCAGAATGGGTATCTGAGCGAATATTAGAGGATATTGACTTACCACTGCTTTTTGGCGTTAATTCATCGCCATTTCAGACAATTTTGACCAATTCCAAGTGATTTCGATAATTTTCACAATTTTTCCCCCATTCTCGTCTATCTTCCAGGCTATTTTAGTGGTTTTTACCATTATTTACCATTTACCATTATCAATCAATACATCATCCTGTACCATTTCTTTACGAAAAATTTGTTATTCAATCCCTTCAATTTCATTGGATTAAATAACGCCTTCTCTGATTGGCTAAAATAAAATCGATTCTGAAGTGGCGATGGTATATAAGCACGGATGAACACTGTTCTTGATCAGTAGTTCCCTGAACTTCGTACTGTTAACAACTCTGACTGTGAAGATGAATAACTGCGTGAAGTGCGGAAAATCCTTCAGTGCCAAAAATATTCGGAGGCACGAAAATAGTTGTGGAATGGTTTTTACCTGTAAATATTGTGATAAACCATTTAAAAATCTCTACAATGGAAGGAAGCATGAAGACTCGTGTTGCAATGCTGCAGGAGAAAAGAAGATTAAACTGTGGGAGCCGAAGAAACAAGTAATACTCGAAAAAATTGGACAAGGTATGACTCATGGATATGAAACCATTCAAAAACCGATTGCAATCTTGGTTCATTCGAATTGATTCGCCTTCAGATTTACCAACTTTTCTTTCTAAAGTAAGAGATGAGGTGAAAACTAAAATTAGAGAAGCATTAAACGAATTCACATCGATCAAGGTCAATGTACTCGTGGAATGTACGTTTAAAAATGCAGTTGGTGAGCAACAAGATAAAGCGTTCAAAACTAAAAACAAAGCGATTTACGTTGATACAAATCTTGATGACGTTGTAACGAAGATTAATAAAACATTGCAAAATGAAATGGAGGAGGCTCAGTTGAAAAAAAGTGGATGGTCTTTGCATCATATAGAAGGGTTGCGTTTAAGGATTAATAAAAATACCCCTTTAAAAGGGAGCACTTACATCCAACTCCCGCCGCAAATTGATCATAAAAAGGCTTGTGTGAATGTTCAGAATCGTGATAATTTATGCTTCAAATATTCAATTCTAGCCAAATTTATTAATAAGAATGCACAGCGTGTGAGTAAATACTTCAATCTCGATCATCCTTACGACTTTTCTTGTGTGGATTTCCCTACACCACTTAGGCAGATCAAGGAATTTGAGAAAATCAACGACATTTCTATCAACATATATGGATTGGACTCAGATTGCAATGTATACCCACTTAAAGTCGTCAAAGATGAATTACCAGATCATCGCGATCTCCTTCTCATTGATAATGAATCGGGTACACATCATTACGTATACATCAAGTATTTCGAAAAATTGGTCTTAAAGCAGGTGACGAAACACAAAGAACCGATAGTAATCTGTAGAAGATGTTTTACCAAATTTGACAGTCAGTATGGTAAATCCAAGGAGGAAAAATTAGCTGAACACCGTGAATACTGCGTTAATAACAAGGCAGTTCGTGTGGATATGCCTCTGAAGAAACCATATATTGAGTTTGAGCATTGTGAAAGAATGTTGAAAGTTCCTTACGTTATATATGCTGATTTTGAAGCTATATTGGAACCAGTAGCTGGAAATTGTATAGGAACCTCTACGAAAATAATTCAAAAACATGTTCCTATGAGTTATTGCCTCTATGTTAAGAGCTCTGATGAAGTTAGGGATGTTAAATTAAATATACCATCAGAACCGATTGTCTATAGAGGGAAAGATGCGGTTTCTCACTTTGTTCAGAAAGTTAAATCAATAGCAGAGGTTATTGAGACAGTGTATTCGTCAAACATCCCAATGACCCCTCTATCCAATGAACAAGAAATGATATTTGAAACGGCAAGGAAATGTTACTTATGCAAATTACAGTTCACCGAAAGTGATGTAAAGGTGCGTGATCATTGTCACATTACCGGTAATTACAGGGGTCCAGCACACAATAGCTGTAATCTGAGGTGTAGGAACCCAAAATTCATTCCAGTACTCATACACAACCTCTCTGGGTACGACTCACATTTCATTGTAAAAGAACTTGGGTACGACGATCAAGCAATTGACATTATTCCTAACTCAGAAGAGAAATATATCTCATTTACGAAAAGTTTAGCAGGAGGTTTCAAAATTAGATACGTTGACACCTTCAGGTTTATGTCAACAAGTTTGGAAGCCCTCGCGAAAAACTTACCGGAATTTAAAGAGACAACCAAGTTTCATTCCCTGGAAGATCTGGATTTGATGAAGCGGAAAGGTGTATTCCCATACGAATACATCTCGTCTTGGGAAAGATTAGAAGAAACCTCCCTACCTCCTAAAGAAGCCTTCTACAGTAGATTGCAGAAACGTGGAGTCACAGATGAGGATTATCAACATGCAATAAGGGTATGGTACCACTTCAATTGTAAAACATTGGGGGAATATAGTGATCACTACGCTAAAACGGATGTCCTCTTACTAGCAGATGTGTTTGAAAATTTTAGAAATGCAATTCACAAAAGTCATAAGCTTGACCCAGCACACTACTTCACATTACCCGGTTTATCGTGGGATGCTATGCTTAAATCTACTCAAATGAGATTGGACCTTTTAACTGATTAAGATCAGATTTTGATGATTGAAAAGGGAATAAGAGGAGGAATAGTTCAAGCTTCTCACAGATATTTCAAAGCAAATAACAAGTATATGAAGGACTTTAACGAGGAAGAAGAATCTACTTTCATCACCTATCAGGACTGCAACAATCTCTATGGTTTTGCCATGTCGAAACCTCTACCTTACGGTGGATTTACGTGGTGTAAAGAAGACATTGATGTGCTGAGTTTGAATGAAGATGATCAGTACGGATACATCCTGGAGGTTGATGTTGAATACCCACAACATCTACACAAATCACATAACGATCTTCCATTCCTTGCAGAAAATATTATACCTCCCGGCGATACGACAACTAAATTGACACCACATCTAGGAAACCGTGAACGTTATATAGTGCATTACATCGCGCTAAAACAAGCTATGGCTCACGGTTTAAAAGTTGCAAAGATCCACCGGGTATTGAAATTCAAACAATCGCAGTGGTTACGACCGTACATAGCGTTGAATACAGATCTTAGAAAGAACGCTAAAAACAGTTTCGAAAAAGACCTATTCAAATTGATGAATAACGCCATTTTTGGTAAAACTATGGAAAACATTAGGAATAGACTGACCATTCATCTGGTTTCAGATGTTAAAAAGCTGGAAAAACTCATAGCAAAACCCGAGTTTCTAGACAGAACTATTTACAGTGAAAATCTGGTCGCGGTACACATGGCTAAAAAATCAATAACATTCAATAAACCTATTTACATTGGTATGAGTATATTAGATATTTCCAAAACAACAATGTACGAGTACCATTATGATGTAATGTTACCGAGATTTGGACCTGAAAGGTTGAAACTTTGTTATATGGACACAGACAGTTTTATATACGCAATGAAGACAGACGACATACACATCGAAACTCTCAACATGCTGGACTACATGGATACATCCGACTATCCTCAAGATCATCCCTGTTTCTCTTTAAAAAATAAAAAAGTACTGGGTAAATTCAAAGATGAAATGAATGGGAAAATAATAGCCAAGTTTATAGCTCTCAGAGCGAAAATGTATGAGATTTTAGCCGAAGACGAGAGGGAGATAAAGAAAATCAAGGGTATTAGTAGAAATGTCGTTGAAAATGAAATAACTTTTGAAGATTATTACAACTCCTTATTTTCAGGTAATATAGAAAGAAAGCAAATGGTAGTCATTCAATCTAAACAACATAACGTATCGACTGTCCAAATTAACAAAATAGGAAAATATTAAAAGGAAAATATTGGAGGATGGCGTATCAACAGTTGCACATGGGTATTTGGAATAAAAAAGAAAAAATAACTACTATCAGAACACTCAATTATTTGTATTGTATATAATTTTGCTATTCAACTTGGTATTGTGTTCACTATTATAATATTGCATTCATGTTGTTACCTGTATCAAACAAAGCACAGTAAAGAATTATTCTATCTGAAATGTACTAACCAAAAAAAAAAAAAAAAGATATAATATATTGAACTAACCTGTTACGTTGCAATCAAAGGTAACGAAAATTACTGATGATTGACGTTATAGAAAGTGTGAATGAATGGGCCTCTAGCACGGTCGTTAAGACCCTCAAGCAGTATGAATGGAACTTAGAAAAGTCAATAGTAAGTCATTAATCCCTTATAAACGCCCAAAATGGTGGGAACTCATATTGGAAACAGCACTTTCCCCAAAAGTCCCAAATTTTGCCCAAAATGGTATAACTTTTCCTTGGAAATGTGCCTACCTACCGGAAACACGGCAATCCCTCAAAATAACGCCCAAAATGGTAGGTATGGCAATCTATGGAATTGTTCTTACCGGAAACACGGCATTCTCCCTTAAAAGCCCCAAATTTAGCCCAAAATGGTATAACCATTCCTTAGGGACACACCTACCGGAAACACGGCATCCCCACTTATACTCAAAATTGAATAACTATCCTTGGAGATGTACTTGTATGAATGGGTCTCTAGCGTGGTCGTAAAGACCCCCAAGCAGTATGAATGTGTTTAGTATGTAAGTAGGACTCTATCGATGTGCCTTCACCTTGACGTTGGTGATGGAGCTTTTGACTAAGAAAGGCACAAACTATAATTACATGTGTACATGATTAAGTAACGACAAACAAAAAACATTTGCTAAAGCGAACCCTTTGAATTTTTGATAAAATTACTGATCTCCAATAAACTAGTAGGTTCTTGAGTCACTACTGAACAACGTATTTAGTGGACTGTTAGCTATTTTACTTTTGAACAAAAAACTTCCATTTTCTAATATTTGAGGATATAGCAGAGCTCTAGTTCCCATCTTGAGTCGCCGTTTCACGTCGCATAAGTACCATTTCACGAAAAGTTGGTTAAACACTATCAACAGCTACAGATTGAGACATTTTTCGATTAGCTTGCTAAAACGATCTTTTATTTTCTACGTTCTATTATTACTTTTCTATAATATTTTAATCAAAGAACTAATCGACTATTTAGTTTAACAATTTATTTTTAACGTGATAAAGATTTGATGATCATTGTAGGAATCCCTTCGTTCTTTGCAGGGTGTCTTGTAGATTATTTCTCTTGTAGGTACCAAATAATACACCAGTTTCACGCTACGTTAAATAAAGTGGGATGTACTCGAATAGCACTGCAGTGAAAGGTACTGAGCAGTGTCGATATTCTCATTAAACGTTAGATTGCGAAATTATTTACGACCTACGAAATACCTACACAGCAAATTCCGACGAGGATCAATAAAATATTTCACTGGTCGAACACGCGTGGCACAGTGGATCATCACCACTCCCTCTTCAATTTCAATCTCAATGATAGGCGTCATCAACATCTAAAATGGCGATGAAAAATGCTTTCTGTGGACTGTTTTGGCCGCACTTGTCCCAGATAGAGGATGGAACTATAGAGTAACACACAAAACCTCACAATTTCGATTAATGTGATTGGTTATGAGACGGAAGAGAAACTTGAAGCCTCATTAGAGGCCATCTTAAAAATAAAAAAATAAAAAATCGAACCAACCACATCAATGTGGAGCTACTGACAGCCGTCATAGAAGGTATCCAAGAAGTCAAAACACATTACTGTCTCATAACAAGTCTTCCACATCTCGTGTCCCATCCGCATTCCAGTGCACAAGTGACGAAAGCTCAATTCCACACTCTACCTGGTATTTGAAATAATGTCCCGTCTATGCATTCATCGTGCCTCGCTGTATCAAACTATCGATAATAACATATTTTACTATCCAATTATATGCTAGCTGGAGGAGGGTTTGCTGGGCCATCGATGTATTTTGCCGCGTATTCGTCTACCATCATATTCAAGACCTCTGGTAGGCTCTTTCTTAGTCTAGTGGTAAAGCATCAAACTCCCAAGCGAAAGGTAGGGGATCGAGCCCCGTCGGCGGAGGAAAATTTTTTCGCCGCGAAACGGAAATACTGCGTGTTGGTCCTGACGCCCAGTGACGTCATCAGAAATTTAAAAGTCAGAAAGGGGGCTAGTCCCCAACTACCCTCAAAGTGTCAACAAGTTAGTAAAAAAGTACAGGTTATACCTAGAAAGGTTATCACTACTGTTACCATCCACTTCTCAGGTGTGTCAGGTTATCTTCATTAGACCCTGTGCCAGAAACCCCTTATTTACCCTACTTAGAGTAGAGCGAACTAAGCTAAGAAGATGATGGGTGGGGTGTGGGGATTTGATAAAAGTCTATCCACGGTTTTACAAGGACGTTTTTGCTTGTAAGGAGATGTCGGTTTTGTGGAGATCCGCTTGTCAATACCCCTTTCTGTTGGTGATTATTAGAGCCCTTCAAATGCCATATTGCCATGGCGCCATACAAAAATGCCATTCTGCCGATTTGTTTGTAAAATGCCATATTCGGCCGACTCTCTGGAAAATGCCATGTTTGTGCCATGTTTTGCCTTTTTTCGCCAAACTCCTTCAAAAAAATTTGAAGTGAAAATTGCTGAATGACATGAGGTTTCTCGAACCCTGAGGCCATTAAGTCTAACCATTTTGGAATGGCGTGCTTCCACTGGTCGCCACTCTGTCTGGTGAGGAAGCCACTCTGAAGGAAGGCTGGGAACCTGCTGATGTCCTCTCTATGAAATACGCCCCGGCAACACCAGCTTATGTGGAGAGGACTTTCTCAAAAATGAAATACCTTCTTAGTGATCGATGGCTGGGATTTTCAATGAAAAGCGTTGCAGCACACCTGATGTTGTTAATTAATAATAATAATAATAATAAATTAGTTGTATAAAGCTTTGTAAATAAAATAAATTATTTAGCATAAATAACTTGCATGTTGTGATATTATCGTCTCAGAATAGCTGGGGTGGTCGGAGAGGGTTGAAAAATAAGTGCCATATTGAGAGAAATAAGTGCCATATTTGGGCCAAAATAAGTGCCATATTGCTATATTTTTTAGGGCCCTATTTCACAAAAATGAGTGCCATATTGTGAAGGGCTCTGGTGATTACAGAGCGCTTTCGTTCGATTCCAGTCGCAGCAAACGATGTCCTACAAAACGACGTCCAAAACCTGGAAAATCACGGTTTGCCATTTTGGTTTATTATTCTCTGAATAATACACATATTTATTCGGTTAGGAAAATTTTTTTCTTTTGCGTCTCAAGTTATGTAGATTCCAAAAACGCTAAAAATTATTACACAATGGCTTATTATTTACCTACAGATGCCCCTTCTGTGTAGATCACTGTTTTCTGTGGTCAATACCCTCGTGCTCCCCCTGGGAATTGCATAATCGATTATTAGAGGCGTCCGGGAATGACAGTTACATAAATATTCGGTGGATTCAACTGTCATTGATTATTTATTGTTATTCATGAAGCAAAACGTTTGTTCAAGTTACAGAAGTAGGTACCGATTTACAAAATAAAAAATAGCCATCATTCTGCAAATGAAATAACATCAGCAACAACCAACTCGATTTCATACAGCCATCCTTGATTATAATCAAGGTATCGTTTTCCAGTTTTTAATGGCGATAAGGCCGAATATGAAGTTGATTTTGACGACTGAGTGAAGGATTGAGGTTCCGTCGAAGTTTTAACTCTCAAAATTCAATATTTATGTGTCAAAAACCTGCGAAAATGGCTGTAATCACCAGAAATGTGTATAGTAACACGGTAGGTTGTATTAACAGCAATCAAGACAATTCAATGACAGTTTCACTGATCGAAAATAACTTGTCAGAAATAGCAACGTAATATTCGAGTTTAAAACCGTCAAATTAGCTTTGTGAGTCTCTTCACTGATTTTAGTAACGTGTTGATTTATCGCTATGTTCGCTCGTGGATCTTCAGCTCATATTGGATTTGGCGACTGACGTGAGTTTTGACAAAATTCTAGGAGTTGTCAATGTGACTAAAATTTGCCGCGTGCGAATGGTCGACGGTTGTTTGGTATTTTATGGGTGTGTTGAAGGAGTGATGAATGGCGGTGGGAGGTTCAATTCCCCACATGAGACCGGCCCTGGGGAAGAGACCACCTTCGTAAATATCAATATATATGGTAAATGGTGGTGGATTTCGATTCGTCTCATCAATGTGTTATCGGACGAGGAGGCGTGCGGGTTCTGATGAAGCATTTAACGTTCCCGCCTTGCTTGTCCCGTTCTTCCTTGTTCTATTCACTGTCGCGGTGGAGACTGTACCAAATCGGCTCGTTAGTCAAGCTCTCGTCATGTGACTTGATTGCAACAGGCGATGGGCAGTAAATTGGTGATTCGTGTGTTTATACACATACGGTTAAGTGCTGCGGTGTACAGAGTTGGGACCACTTTGCAAGGAAGAGGCTCTGATTGGATGCATTCTCTCAGCGGTGAGAGCCACACCTCTCTTACCTACCACAGGGCGGTTGATCAGCTCCCTTATCATCAAAACGGTTGATCAGCCATTCTGGGGGACGCCGCAGGAAACCCCTTTCCTGTTCGAACCTCCTGTTCCGCGGACTCGTACATACGCACTCTCCAGCGGTGATTACGAAATGCTTATGCGAATGATTCGCTTTGGTTCGGCCGCCTCGTGTGTCCTCAAAGGGCCGACCTGCTGGGTCCCGTGGGATCGAACTTAAAGGGCGTAGCGGGAGGGATATGTGTCTGGGCTCCACCTGCCGGGACTCAACGCATCGAGCTAAATTCAAACTGGAACCCACAAGATCGATAAGCAGACAGAGAGAGAGGATAGTGGAGCTAGAGCTTGTAGTTTACAAGTAGGTACATCATGTGTGCATGGAAGGGACCTCTTTTCCCATCTTCCATGAATATAATTATTTCTTGGTGTATCCCTTCGTTACATTAGATAGCCAAACATCAACTTGGCCGTTTTTACTGCATGTTTTGGGTCTCTATCTCTACCTCATTTAAAGTATTAACTAAAGATATAGTTGAAGTTCAATAACCCATATCGACTCTGTATTTATGTCTGTGTCTGACATAAAGCGTTTATGATGTTCAGTAAATTCAATGAAATTAGGGAAAAATGAAATTAAAATGGGATCAAGTATAAAATTATGAAAATTCATTAGATAATTCGAAAATAAAAATCTTCTATTGAAGAAACTGACAAGAAAGAAACATACTTAGTAAGAAAAGGCCGACAATTGTGAGAAATTAATCAATATAGTACCTCTTGATGTACTATTTTGCAAAAAGCACTTTATGCCACAAGGAATGTGGTCAAGATGAACTCTATTCGGAATCTGACATGGCAAAATCATTACGAAAAGTTGAATAGAAAGAGCGTACATCCCGATGATTGGAAGTTTGTAAGGATTGACGATAGTAATTGCAAGTTATGTGTTATTCAAGTATGATTTCTCTGATGAACGTACGTCTATTCATTCTCCAACGAGTTGCTGAGCAACAGAACTGGATGATCTACTGGTGTGGTACAAGACCTCGAGGGAACTACCGGCGCATACATAAAGGGTGTTATTCACGTAGATCCACGCATTGCCTCTAACTCACCCTGATCCTCTCCAGCGCCATGGAAAGCCACCCAACAGAATCAAATCCTCCGAAATGTCCTGTTATAAATCCCTTTTTATGAACTCAACGACGGAAATAAGACGACGAAACTCTTCCGCCGGCCATGGGGGAAGTGGGACGAGACTGGAGGAATATGCATATAAATATATTTATATGGCACGTCGTATATAATATCTCTTCCCTTATTGTAGAGCGCGGGCACGTCTTGACAAACGAAAAATAGTGCTCCCTACTTCCTTATTGGTCGGGTCAACCTACGGAGGAAAATAACCTTCGCTGATGACATATTCCCTTTCTCTTGTTCCTTCTTCAATAACTTGTTTTACCTTTCCCTTTGTTTTCCCTCCCCTGAAATGACTGGCTTTCATTCTTGTCCTTATCCTCGGGAATGGGATTGCTCAAGCCCGGACGATCAGTTTTATGACGCCGTTGAAGTATTTGTTCGCACCTCGTGATCATAAATCCGGGAATATTGTTCGACGCAGTACATTTTATGGAACAACTGTAACAGATCGCTGTACGTTGGAATAAACGGAAAAGGGGATAACTTGCTCAGATACTTAACCCCTCTTGATTTGTGGATATTGAAGGATTGAAGATGGAGTGTAACCCAAGACATTACTAGAAGACACTGTGCCCCAGGTTCCATAATAATATGTAGTATTTTCATTTGTTAGAACCTTCAATGGAACATGACTGTTCATATGTCTGTACTGAACATATTTTTCCCTCTTTATCATGTCAAGGAATGTCTTGGTCCATTGTCTTCTGTTGTACCTACGTTCTTTGTGAGTTGTTCTAAGCCCATAACCTGCTAAAAATGTCGAGGAAGGCTTTGTAACTTCCTAGTGGAAGGCTGTATACTACTTTTCAATGATGTCCGATACGCGGGGGATGTCGAACTCCGAAAGTAGATTTAGATGAGGCGTAAGACTCTTTTGTCGTTCACCTTAGGAAACAGAATGGTTTGCTTTGACGGGATCAGCAGGACTCCTGTTTGGTTTTTTCTTCTTGATCCTGAAACATTCCTGTCTTATCCCGTACTAAAAACTTTTGTTGAGTTCACTCATCGGAGCCTCCCGAACTAACTTTTATTTATTTATTTTATTTATTTATTTATGTACGGGCAAGCCCAATTCGACAATAATAGTTATAGTTTAAACAATAGTTTGTACTTCAACTTAGGATAACACTTGACGTTGTATAGACAGTTAATTGAATAATAATAAATCAGAGGAGGAAACTAGCGACTTTAATCTTGAGAGGGAGGAGTTAAAAAAATCAAAATTTGGGTGAAGGGACAGAAATAGATTCGCACTGCGTGGTAGACGGTAGAGGGGACGATTTCGCTGATAGTTTGAAGAGGAAAATGGTACGTAGAAGAGGAGGGGTGAACGGGCGGCCACGCGTGGTACTTGGAGATTGATCTTCGAGAGCAATGCGGGGCAGTTGATCGCACCGTTGGTCACCTTGTGCAGCAAAGCTAACCAAAGTTAATTTTCGCTATAATTTAAAAAAAACTAATTATCTAGGTAAGCGCAAATTTTTCAACAAATTCTAGAAGCAAAGTTCAAAAAACAAACACCAATAAGAGGCCTAAGAACAGTTTCCACATGGTTGCCAACTGTCTTAAATTGATTTTGTCAAGTATTCAAGCAATTTTAACCGCTAGGTATTAAATCAAGGAGAGAACGCTGCGAAGTCCTTGTCGCATGGGTTTCCAGAATTGTTAGCTGTTCATTTATTGTTGTTTTCCCATTTGCAGTTATCGAAATAACTATTTTTGACACGAATTAGGCTCCTACTTTCTTTTACAAATTATCTTTTATCATTGACCGTGCCATTTAATTGTCTTGATTCACCTGCTGATACTACTTCTAGTGTTATTATACAAATTCATGGTGATTGCAGACAATTTCCCAGGTTTTTGACTCATAAAGAATGAATTTTGGGAGCTGAACCTTCGTTCCTCAGTTCTTCGCTCTTTGGTCAAAATCAACCTCATACTCGGTCTTCTCGCCCTAAAAATACATGCAAAACGATACCTCACAAGATCATGTTCACTAAAACCTCAACAAAAAAAACCCCTAGAAAACCCCTATTTTTACACCCATTTTTCACCCGTGACACCCCTGGGTGTATTCACATCGGGCTGCCGAGCTTCGGAGCACAACTAGGATCCAAATGTGTTCCAAATTTAGACCCAAACCGTGTGAGGAAGAACGACGATTTTAGACGGAAATGTAACTTAAATTTATGGGTGAAACTTGATAGAACCTCATGTTTCCACTCTGATCAAAATCGACATTATATTCGGTCTCCTCGTGCTAAAAAACACGGGAAACGATACAACCCAAGCTCATGTTACCAAAACACCAAAAAAACCCTTTTTTTTACACCCATTTTCACTCATAACACCCTTGAGTATATTCCGATCGTGCTGCAAGTTTCGGGACACAACTTCGGCCCAAATGGAGACTGTGTGCGAAAGAACGATTTTTTAGACCGAAAATGAAGTTAGTAGATATGGTAGTTACAGCGGACGGACATTGCATTTTTGGAATCTACGCGTCTTGAAATGTAAAATAATACAATTTTGAGGGGGTGTTATAATAATTTTTAGCTGAGCGAATGCATGGATGTACCTATTATTTTCGTGATTATAAACCAAAATACGGTTTCCGAACCCCCTCCCCGTCATGACAGACACCACAAACCGATCTTTTAGCTTCCCAGTCTACCTATGTAGCATCGCAAATTTATAGTGATCAGTAGGAAAAACAAGTTTTCTCAAAAACACAATTTCCACCGTTTTGCAAATTTGAACTCCCTGAGCCGATTTAGTTCCGCATCTGTGTGTGTCCGCAGATGGTTTCCACACGCATTAGTATACGGAAGGATGCTCTAAAGCAGGGGTTCCCAACCGGTGGTACGCGTACCACTGGTGGTACGCGGGAACGTTTCAGGTGGTACGCGTGAGTGATGTGAGCAACTATTAATAGCTTCCATTACTTCTAATGTTGATATTTTAGTCACAGGCAAACAACAACAAGTTTCGCACTATAGACTATAAAAGTTGTATGATGATTAATTTTTTGCTGAGTTTGTACTAATTTTATATTTGTATGTTTTTAGACCCAAATAGGGTAATTACCATTTTAATCTTTTTATTTCTCCTTTATTATAAGCATGTTATTATAAATAAACAAATGGTATCTAACCATTAAGTATCAAGTTTTTTCAGGAATTTAATTCAAAAAGCCTTTGAACACTTTTAGAAGAGTAGATATTACACGTTTATTAAAATATTTAGGTCTGGTGGTACGCCAAAATGTCTCAAAAAGTCAAGTGGTACGCAGGTGCAAAAAGGTTGGGAACCCCTGCTCTAAAGGGATTGATAATGATTCTTTTTCAGAGGTTGATCATCCTTTACGAGAATGACACGACCGTGCAAAGGCTTCCAGTGAAAGGTCGTAAAGGGGTAAATCTCATTGGGTTCACAGGGACTGGAGGTACTTATAGCAGTCTCCAACATTATCGTCCCGTTTGTCTTATTTGTTTGTGCTACAGACGCCGATTCAAAGGTCGGTTATTAAACAAACGGCTGCCCTCGTTGCTGGTATGTTGGTTCAAGTTCAAGTGGGCCTTTGCTGGAACAGAATACGAGTGGAAACATTACGAGGCCGTTGCGGTGACTTATTATAACACAACATGCAAACTTTCAGTAGTTGTCTCAGGCACTAGAGGACAGTCATTGCCTTTTTGGTTTATTATTCTGTGAATAATACACCTATGTATTCGCTCAGCAAAAAATGTTTATAATACCCCCTCAAAATTTTTTTGTTACGTTTCAAGGTGCGTGGATTCCAAAAATGCAATGTCCGTCCGCCGTCCGCCGTATCACGTGTACCGGCCTCATTTTCGGTCTAAAAAATTCGTTCTTTCGCACACATGCTCCATTTGGGCCCTAGTTGTGTCCCAAAACTTTTCAGCCCGATCGGAATATACCCAGTGGTGTTATGAGTGAAAATGTGAATAAAAATAGGTACTTTTTGCGTTTTAGTAACATGTTAGTAAAATGAGCTTTTGAGGTATCGTTTTCCCTGTTTTTTGGGGACGAGAAGACCGAATATGAAGTCGATTTTGACCAAGGAGTGGGAAATTGAGGTTGTACCAGATGTTCAGCTCCAAAAATTGATTTTTTATGAGTCAAAAACCTACGAAATCGTCTGAAATCACCATCAATTTGTAGAACAACACTAGGAAAAGTGTCAGCACGTGGATCAAGACGATTAAATGACACAACCAATAATCAAAGATAATTTGGGGAAAAAAAGGAGCGCACCTAATTCAAGTTTTGGGGGCCAACATTGGTGGAAACCACCAGAACAACAACATAAAAGCAACAATAAATGAACAGCCAGCATTTCTGTACGTGTGTCAGTAGAATAATAAACCCATGTGACAAGGAATTTGCAGCGTTTTTCGTTTAAGCGAAGTCTGTTTGATACCCAATTATTATACAGTCGGTTGAAGGCAGGTCTAAGTAGTTCTCGGAAAGTATAGTTCAAGGCTGCACGCAGACGGCAGAATGAGTAATAATAATTATTATTTGTATTAATAATTATTGATCATTCTGCCGTCTGCGTCACGCTGACATAAATTATTTATTGTTATGATGCAATTCTCGTTTCATGGCTTTTCAGGATTCTTAATTTGTTGTTGTTTTCTTTCAGGTACGTGGGATTAACTCTCAAATTCCTTTCCAGATTCATGTAAGTACTTTAAATTCTACACTAGCCAAAGGGTCAGTCACTTTGTGTGAGTAAGAAGCATTCCGATATTATTCATGAGGTAAGACATTATTCAGAAATACCTTATTCGAGTCCTTGATACAGTGCAACGGGAGTACAGTAGAACCTCTCTGTAGTGGACACGCGCATTATCGTCCTGCCAATATTATCATCCACTTTTTGTTTTAAGGAGGGAGGGAGATACTTGATGCGTGACGTTACGGGAGAATGGGGTATGCGCTTTTATTTATATTATTATTATTATTATTATTATTATTATTTTATTAAATGAAAGTCTGAGAATTTTGACTATAAATAGTTCTTTGTATATGATTTTTCAAAGATACTAGCAGTTCCGTCGTTGCACTCCTCTTGCCTACCAATTGTGACGTCAGAACTGCTGGAAACTTTCAAAATCATATAAAAAGAACTACTTATCGTAGGAAAGTGCAGTTGGTGTCAGAGTTCTCAGAACGGAATCTAGTTTCATTAGCAAACGGTATAAACCATATTTGTGACCGGTGCACATAACTCATTCCTCAGTTTTGGGCAAATTGGTCCTCGCAAACAGGAAACATCCCAGGCCTTGTAATAGGGAATTTAGTACTGAACCTACAGCTGTGGACGAATGCGACAGTAAATCCTATGGCAGCGGAACTCATGTGGAACTGTTCGTTGATAGGACCGTACCCCGATATTGTGGTCAACCAATGGTTCGTGAAATGCACAACATTTTTTGGGAGAATGAACATCGGGCATACAGGAAGTCTACTGAGGGTCAACTGATGATAATTTTTTGTCAGTCGAAAGGAAGGTGAGGGATTTATAAGTCAAAATATCGTTTTGGTTTATTATTCTGTGAATAATACACCTACGTATTCGCTCAGCAGAAAAGTTTTATAACACCCCCTCAACATTTTTTCTTTTACGTTTCAAGGTGCGTAGATTGCGAAAATGCAATCTCTGTCCGCCGTCCACAGTATCATGCAAATCTACTTTACTTTCGGTCTAAAAAATTCGTTCTTTCGCACACATGCTCCATTTGGGCCCTAGTTGTGTCACGAAACTTTGCAGCCCGTTCGTAATATACCCCAAGATTGTTATGGGTGAAAAATTGGTGTAAAAATAGGGGTTTTAGTTGTTTTAGTAGCATGAGCTTGTGAGGTATCGTTTTCTATGTTTTTCTGGGCGTGGAGACCGAATATGAAGTTGATTTTGACCAAAGAGTGGAAAATTGAGTTTCTAACGAAGTTTCAGCCTTAAATTTACATTAGGTTTTGATCTAAAATCGTCGTTCTTCCACACAAACTTTGGGAACACATTTGGATCCTAGCTGTGCTCCAAAGCTCGGCAGCTCGATCGGAATGCACCCAGGGGTGTTATGGAGGAAAAATCGGTATGGAAATCGAGATTTATTGAGGTTTTAATGAACATGAGTTTGCGAGGTATCGTTTTTTTATTTTTTTTTTCTGAAGTTGATTTTGGCCAAAGAGTGAAGGATTGAGGTTGTAACGAAGGTTAAGCTCCCAAAATTCATTTTTGATGAGTCAAAAACCTGGGGAACCTTCTGAAATCACCATAAACTAGTTTAATAACACTAGAATTAGTATCAGCAGGTGAATCAAGACAGTTAAATTTAATGATTAAATAATTCAAATTTAATAATTACATTTTAATTAAATTTAAAATTAAATGGGGCTTTAACGGCACTATCAGTTATCAAAGATAATTTGTTAAAAAATGGGGGCCGTAATTCTTGTTTATGGGGTCCAAAATTGGTGGAAACCATAAAAAATAGCTATCAATTATTGCACATGAAAGGAACAATATTATGAACAGCCAGCATCTCTGTAGGTATGTCCAATAGAACAATAAACCCATGTGACAAGGACTTTGCAGAGTTTTTTAGAAGCAGGTCGTATCACAAAATGTTAACTTCCACCGTCGAATGAATATTGAAATACCAATATTGAGTTGTTAATTGTTCTATTGAAGGTCTGATTCACGTGCAGGGCGATTGTTCCACTCAATACAGTGCAAATCCTAAATACTATCCTATGATGGTGCGTTCAACGGAACTGACTTAGAAAGTTATTCCACTCGAAGCGTCTTTAAGTAAAGTGTAAAGTTAACGATGGTGTCGCAGATTTATCGTGTTATTCTGCCTAGAACTCTTGAGCGACTACTTTGGAGCCTTATTATCATATTTCGTGACTGGGTATGAATGTCAATGATAGCTCGGGGTTCCCCCGAACACTATTAGTAAAATGAACACCGACATTATTCCGTTCACGGTCGGCCCCAAACTGCTGGAATCCACAACGTCGTTCAATATTTCGCTTAGAAAACGCGACGTTTAGCTTAAAAATGATGTATTGTCGAGCGGAGAAGCGTCTGTCGTGCGCGATGTCGTGGCTGCTTCTGACAGCTGGATCCATCAACGCGAATGCAGTCTTGTCCTGTAGCTCGTATCTCACGTGATAAATTGTTTCACCTGGCCTGTTCGAAACCTGCCTAAATGTAGGGATTCCACTATACATGCCATGAGTGACAGGTTTGTCAGGCTCAATGTCGGAAAAACATTTGAGAGCTGTGTACAACACTCTTGTTCAGACAACAGATAACCTCAAAATTACTGAATAACCAAATTATTTTGGTTTATTATTTTGTGAATAATACACCTATGAATTGGATCAACAAAAAATTTTATAACACCCCCAAAAAATTTTTTTCTTTTACGTTTCAAGGTGCGTAGATTCCAAAAACCCTGCAAAGTCCTTGTCAAATGGGTTTATTATTCTACTGTGGACTTACCTACAGAATGTTGGCTGTTCATTTATTGTTTTCTTCATGTGAAATAATTGAACATGCTATTTTTGATGATTTCCACAAATTTTGGCCCCCAAAAACACGAATTAGGCCCTTTTTTCCAATTCGTGTTTTCGGGGGGCCAAAATTGGTCAAAACCATCAAAAACAGCTATTTCAGTTATGGCACATGAAAGAAACAATAAATGAACAGCCAACATCTCTGTAGGTATGTCCAGTAGAATAATAAACCCATGTGACAAGGCCTTCGAAGCGTTTTATTCCGCATTCGGATTCTACGTACCTTGAAACAGAAACTGTAAATTTTGAGGGGTTTACACTTTTTTGGTTTATTATTTTCAATAATGAAACTTTGGAATCGAGCATTGAAAGAAAAGAAAAAAAAACGCGCATGTAGAATCCGAAAATGCAATAAAAAAACGCTGCAAATCCCTGCACAACGGTTTATTATTTTGTATAGAATACCCTCCTGTTACAGATCACAGCTCTATGTATAGATAACCCTTCTATATGATATGATATGTACTATTCTATTATATACATATTATGTAGATCGCAGACCCTCCGTAGGTTAGTACCTAACCCCGTACTCGTTACTAGGTACCTACCTAAATCACGAGTTAAATGTTGCTAAAATAATTCTGCCGATGACAAACAGTACCTAACAAAAAGAAACACACATAATGAAGTTCTGAAAAGAAATTGTTGATGAGGAGTGAAAAAAGTTGCAAAAGTACCTACCAACAAACTCCAGCCCCTTCTACGTAGATGGTATAATGAACCGTTGTGTAATAATTTACCGTTGAGTAATGATTTACCGTAGTAATAATTTACCCATCAATAATACTTCAACGTTTGTTCAAGTTTCACTACCTACCAACAAACTCCAAAAGAGCCATCATTTTTCAAGCGAAATAATATCACAGAACATTCAACTCGACTTCATACTCCGCCAATATAATCAGGTGATCCCTACCAATGATTGGCCGTATTCACAAATTCCTATTGTGGGCGCGTCTCTGGTTACGAGATTTGGTTTGAATTGTATACAATTTCATTCACACTGGAGTCGAAAATGCCTGTCGGTGCAAACTTCGGGGCCTTACTGTGAACGAACGGCTGGACGTACGATGCTCCGGATGGTCTTAAAAAACTCGCAAGTTCAAGAACTATTTAAAACCGTAAAAATATTTACGTAAAAAAATGGTATAGGCGTTTTGAAAATTTCAACCCCTATTTTGAACCCCTTAGAGATGACTCACAGTAACGTCGAGCTTCGAGGACCAACTAGACGCCGAACGGAACCTATAACCCGAATTTCATCAATTTTTTTTCATGGTAACTAAGAAAAGTGGCCCGTACGGCGTACGGCGTACGGCGGACAGACAGAAATATTTTTATTGCAGTTTTGGATTCTACATACCTTGAAACGTAAACCATAAAATTTTGAAGGGGGGTAAGAATTTTTTTTTTCATGCTCGATTCCAATGGTTCATTATTGAAAATAATAAACCAAAATTCCGGCCGCCAGCCGTACGCCCTACTTCGCACTTTTCTTAGTTACTATGAACCAAAATTAACGAAATTTGGTTTGTAGGTCCCTCTTGGGGTCTAGTTGGTCCGCGAAGCTCGGTGTTACTGTTAACCTTCTCTAAGGAGTGAAAAATAGGGGTTGAAGTCTCCAAGACGCCGTTACCTCGAATTTTTTTACGTTTTTAAATTTTCCTTGAACTTGGGAGTTTTTTGAGACCGTCCGGAGCATTGCACGTCCAGCCGTTCTTTTACAATAAGGCCCCGAAGTCTGCACCGATAGGCTTTTTCAACACGAGAGTGAATCAAATTGTGTACGTTCAGCCTTAGATATCATTGCTAGGGAACGCCTGATTATAATCACAGATGGCTGTATGAAGTCGAGTCGGTTGTTCTGTGATATAATTCCATTTGAGTTTGTTGATAGGTACTTTTGCAACTTGAACAAACTTTGAAATAATATTGGGTAAATTATTACACAGCGGAAGTTGTTACGCAGCGGTAAATTATTACACAAATGTAAATTATTACACAACGGTTTCTTGTACTATCTACGCAGAATGGGCATCTATACAGGTAAATGATTACACAACGGTTTATTATTTACCTTATGCTTCAAGAATAACTACAGATACCTACTGATTTAATCATTGAACCCCGCGCATTTTTATGAAACTTTAATTCCTGGGCCGGCTCCACTACTCCATTTAGAGCTTTCGTGGGGCATCTATACAGGTAAATAATAACCCGTTGTGTAATAATTTGCAGCCTTTTCATGCGCGATCCTAAAGGTTCGTTATTGAAAAATAAAAAACCGCAACTTGAAATGTGGTTCTTTCTATGCCTTGCGAAGTTTTTTGAACCCATTGCTCAAAGGATTTTTTGGTGGTCGGAGACATCCTGTGGAATTTCCATTCGGTATTGGGGGAGTTCTTAATAAATCATTGACAAATCGCTAATGTCTACAGAGTTGCGTCGGTGTACGAAAGAGGCAGGAGATTGTGTTCGCCAGACCGTTTACCCCTCTCCGCTCCCCTTTCACCGCCCCTCAACGCACCTTTTTCCGCCCCTTCATCACCGCCATCCCTCGGGCTCCGAGCCCTTTGGAGGGGACTTCAGTTATTTATCGTCCCATTAGGAGGACGAGGTTTTCAGTGATTCACCGCACCGAAGGCCGGATAATTGAAAATGTTGAAACTCCTTTGGGGAAAAAGGTTGGCTGATGACGAGAGGACGGCGGAGAGGGCCGGTAGCGTGGTGAGGGGTTGGTAAAGGGCTGAGGTATTTTGCGGCGGTGAGTTCTCGTTTTGCGGATGAGGAGTGGAATATGAGCAGGGCTTTCTGATGAGGACAGGTTGCTGAAGGGATGGATTGCTCTGACGGTGTCCGAAAGAACGACTTGTGAGTGGGCTGTACAAAATTGAGCAAGTTTAGTACACAGATGTGGTAACTTTGGAGACGTGGAAGAATCCAAAAAGATCTTTCCAGTTACTGATCGATTTAGGTGTATTATTCTGTGAATAACTCGAGGTATTCGCTCAGCAAAACCTTTTTATAAAATCCCCTCAAAATTTGTTCTTTTACGTTTCATGGTGCGTAGATCCCAAAAATGCAATCAATGTCCGTCCGCCGTTTCATCTATATCTGCTTTAATTTCGGTCACACAGGCTCCATTTGGGCCCTAGCTGTGTCCCGAAACTTTGCAGCCCGATCTTAGTGTACCGAAGTGTGCTATGGGTGAAAAATAAGGATAAGAATAGTGTTTTTCTGTGCTCTAGTAACATGACTTAATAGGTATCGTTTTCCATGTTTTTTAGGACGAGGAGACCGAATATGAAGTCGATTTTGACCATAGAATGGAAAATTCACGTTCTAACGAAGGTTCACCCTTAAATTTACGTTAAAATTTGGTCTAAAATCGTCGTTCTTCCGCACACAGTTAGTGTTCGGTGTGTCTGAAGCTCGGCAGACCGATCGGAATATACCCAGGGGTGTTATGGGTGAAAAATGGGTGTAAATATAGGAGTTTTTGAGGTTTTAGTGAACATGAGCTTGTAGGGTATCGTTTTTCATATTTTTTAGGCCCAGAAGACCGAATATGAAGTTTATCATGACCAAAGAGTGAAGAATTGGGGTTTTAACAAAGATTCAGCTCCCAGAATTCATTTTTTATGAGTAAAAAACCTGGGAAATAGTCTGAAATCACCATAAACTTGTATAAAAACACTAGAATTTCTATCAACAGGCGAATAAAGACAATTAAATGACATTGTCAATGATCAAAGGGAATGTGTCAAATAGGAGCCTAATTCGTGTCAATGATCAAAGGGAATGTGTCAAATAGGAGCCTAATTCGTGTTTTTCGGGGCCAAAATCGGTGGTAAACATTAAAAATATCTATTCCATCTATTGCACATGAAAGAAACAATAAGTGTATTTCCCACATTTCTATAGTTACGTCCATTAGAATAATAAACCCATGTGACAAGGACTTCGCAGCTTGTTCTAATTATGGCGGCAAATGAATTTCACCAATCTTTAGTTATAATTGAACTTATTTTGGTTCTTGAAGATATTTAATAATTGAACGTGAATAATTGCGTAGTATTGCAATATTTCGAGGACGTGACGCACTACCTTTTCGGGCTACGATATGCTTATTGATGCAGGTATGTAAGTGATTTGACCTGAATAAATATCTTCTGAATATAAACAGTGTAACAGTGCGGCTGTTCTCGAGCCATTTTTTCTTCCGGTGGAGACGGGGTCGCTTGGGGAAGCCTAATCGGTATCCCTTCTTAACCGGTGATAATCTGCTGGTCTAGGAGGGGGACTTTCGAGGGTCCCCCCCCACTGTCAGACTCTGTCACAACAGTGAAATGAGAATATTGCGGTGAGTAGGTGGCATAGTGAAAACTTTCTTTCAAACTTGTTTCACGTATCAAATACCTACGTCACCATATCTCGTTAAAGTCACCATATCGTCTGTTTACAAAGTTCACTGTTGGGTTATTATTTTCAGTAATAAACGTTTGAATCGAGCATGAAAAAAAAAAAAAAATTAACCCCCCCCCCCCCCAAATTTGATGGTTTACGTTTCATGGTATGCAGAATCTGAAAATCGAATAAAAAAATTTCTGCCCGTACGCCGTACTTCGCACTTTATTTAGTTACCATGAACCAAAATTAATGAAAATTGGATTGTCTGGGGTCTAGTTGGTTCTCGAAGCTGGTGTTACGATCACTCATGTGTAAGGGGTGAAAAATAGGGGTTGAAATTTTCAAAACGCCGTATCTCGAAAACTTGCAATAGAAGGTTATGGTTTTTTTTACGTTTTTAAATTGATCTTGAACTAAATAATTTCTTGAGTCCACCAAAAAATTGAGATTGAGTTCGTTTGCACCAAAAAGCTTCTGCAACATGATTGTGAATGAAGCTGTATGAATCCGGCCCAGATTATCATCGCTAGGGATCAACTGATTATGATCACGGATGGCTGTATGAAGTCGAGTTGGTTGTTATGTGATATTATTTCATTTGAAATCTTTTGGATTTTGTTGATAGGTACTTTTGCAACTTTAACAAATGTTGAAGTATTATCGGGTAAATTATTACACCACGGTTTGTTATACTATCTACGCAGAAGGGGAATCTGTACAGGTAAATTATGACACAGCGGTTTATTATTTACCTTATGCTTCATGAATAACTAGAAATAATTAATTAATGATTGAATCCCGCGCATTTGTATGAAACTTTAATTCTAGGGCCGGCTCCAGAACTCTATTTAGGGCTTTCCTGGAGGAGCTCGAGGGTACTGACGACAGAAAACAGTGATCTACGTAGAAAGGGCATTTATACACGTAAATATTAAAATAATAAGCCGTTGTATAATAATTTGCAGCGTTTTTATATTTCACATCATCTAATACATCTTAGTCGCATAACTGAACCGCCTTAGCTACTTGTCGCAAGTTGCTTGAGATTGGTAGGGGGCCCACGTTCGCACTCCACTTTACAACTTAAGCTTCCAGACGTCTGTTTGCCTCATTTACTTTATATCGTAGCTGCGGGTTATACAATTTTTATGAAGGACCTCAAAGGTAAACACGAAAGTTTGCTATGTTTGCCGCTCTTCCTCATCTGTGTACAGTTGTGAATCAAGTTACAGTAATTGAATCCATTGATACCTACTATATTCCTACTACAGTAGAAGTCGCTTATAGTGATCGAATTGGTACTGACCGGAAACAATCACTATACGCGATCAGTCTCTATAAGCGACTTTTATTTATACTGTGTGGTGATTTTAGCAATTTTCACCGATATTGACGAATTGTGACTCCCAATATTGATCTACTTTTGATTAACTATTTTTTTGACGAAATTTTCATTAAAACCGATAAAGTTATCTTCTGTTTCGGGTCATGATTTAGTACCACCTTTGGTGAATTTACACCAATTATCGGAGATTTCAGACACTTTGAGCTATTTTGTCGACTTCTGATCCCGAAAAACTCAAAACTGGCCACTATAACCAACCTTTTGATCACTGTAACGGGCCAGTTCCCTGTGTGCTTACATACAGCCGATCGGGACCTGACTGTTTCTATCCTTATATCCGACTTATTCCTTTAACCGCCTCCTACTGTATATACCTATTTGGGAACTCGTACAAAATGCGATCTGCCAGACGGTCGAACGCACACTTTGCGATCTACTGGAAAAAGCAATCTTCCGATACCTTGCCCTCACACAGTATGCTGTTCAAAAAACCGCCCAAAAACACAAACACCCCGACGTAAATTAAACCAGTCCATAACAGTTGTTCTTGATCGTTGCACCAAAACCACGCTAATTATTTGACACGTAGGTCCTTAGCTTGCAGTTCTTCCTTCCATTTACATCGGCGAAAAATTTGCTCCGTTTTCCAACGAACTGGTAACTGTGACTGCCAGCACAAATAAAATGGTCTTTGTTCACGCTTCACATGTCAACCGCGACAGACTGACTGTATAGTCCATTGTTGTATGCATGCATTGTCGTAATATTTATGTTGTGTTATTATTAACTTGTTTCAGTACAAATTCTTTTTTTTCTTCTTCTTCTTCCTTCAAACTAAGTTACCATCTGGGTCACATTTTTCAGCGTTTCTTTCATATAATTTGAGGGCCCACCACACAGCACCTGACACCTCATTTCGAGAGACCACCAGACACTTCGTTTTGGGAATTCACTTTGAATTCCCTTTGGGAAGACACATCATCAGTTGTAAGTTCAACGCCGCATCCTTGCAGAAATGTTGTACACGTTCCTTCGTCATCGATACTGAAGATTACGTAAATAGTGTGCAAAAAAAAAAGGAGGGGGAACCCATGTAAAGGAAAATACGATAAATTCGAAGAAAAAAACACAGTTTACTTGTCTAAAGCACCTTTATAAATGTGCGAAAAGAATTTCCAAAATATCGAAATTAAATTATCTTCTTTTTTTTTATGGCGGTTCTCAGGGTTCACAGAAATAACCAAAGAACTAAGTAGGTAAAACTTACATGAACGGAACTTAGCTTTGTTCGGTACTCACAATCTTTCCGACGGCCGTGGAAATCAAATAAAATTAACAAAATTGTAAATCAGGTCGAGATCGGTAAAAAGAAAAAGGGTTGTCGAGATCGGGAGAGGAGAAGGAATTCGCTTCTACTTCCTGAATTTTGTAGTCTCTAGGCAGTATTCGAAGAGTCCAACTAGGAGGCACTCGGGATGATTTTTCGCACGATACCTGAAACTTTCGAAATTCATATTTAGAGCGTATTCATTTCGAGAGGTAGGAGATGTATTCGGCGTTTTTGATGGAGCAGGGCATACCGGTAAGGCACGAGAAAATTCCAAAGAGTCGCTAATCCGTCCAGGGAAGAATTGACGTCTTCTTCTTTTTTCCGGATTCCGATGGTATCAACGAGGATCTGGTGGAACGTATAGCACTCGGTATTTATAAAAATATTCGAGGTATAACTGTAGAATTTTGAAACTGCACCGGTAGCGAGAAGGGAGACAAAGGAAATACACTGCCAAGGTGATGGCACAGGAGCTTCCTCGTCACAATCAGAGTGAACCATTATAAAATAGAACAGACTCGGATGCAAAATAAAATAACATTACATTACATAACATTACATTACATTACATTACATTACATTACATTACATTACATTACATAACATTACATAACATTACATAACATAACATTACATTACATTACATAACATTACATAACGTGAAATATACATATTACATAACATTACATTATATAACATAACATTGCATAACATTACATGAAATAAACATATTACATAACATGACGTCCATAATACATTACGTCCATTATACATAATTGCGAAAGTTATGCGTGTTTGAAGAATTTCACGTTAGCGCATGCGCAGGGCGAACCGCTGGCTCTATCATGTTGAAATTTATATGGGACCTCAATGGGCCCTACCCGCTTAATCCCTGAGAATTACATTGAAATTGGGTGAAATCTTTGGTTACTACGGCTGTAACAAGGAAATTGAATCTATTTCACGCCAGCGCATGCGCAGAGCGCACCGAGGGTCCGATCATGCTGAAATTCATACTGGAACTCAATAGGCCTTGTCCAAACAACCCTTAAAAATTTGAGCGAAATTGAATCAAAATTGTGAAAGTTATGCGTGTTTGTTGAATTTAACGTTAGCGCATGCGCAGGGCGTACCGCTGGATCAATCATGTTGAAATTTGTATGGGACCTCAAGGGGCCTTATCCGCACCATCCCTCAAAATTTGAGCTGAATCAATTCAAAATCGTGGAAGTTATGGCTGTAACAAGGAAATGTGGACAGACAGACTCACAGACCCACAGACCGACAGACACGGAACCAAATTTGTTCAGTAGGCTTTGAAACGCAAAATGCAAGTGGAAATTTTGATTTCTGAAGACAAAAATTTTTTGGCTCACGAAAGTGAACACAAGGCTTCCGCTGCTTCGCAGACTCGGAAGCAAAATGAAATACCGCACACGTGTGTCGATGTGAGGTTCCACGCCGGGCCTTCAGGTGGCAGCAAATCCTGGGGCCACTGCTGGAGATAACAGCGGACGATGTGGGAGCCGCAACCGCTGAATTTCAAAAAGTGAAGGAACGGAAACTTTCATGCTACAGTAGCCACATAAGAAGATCAGGGAAATGACCTGAGTGATACCAACAAAACGAGCCAAATCAACTCATATGACAAACAGTAAAACACAAATGAGATTGTGCGATCGGACCCTATTGGTAGGTCACACAAGTCGGATAGCTCGCATATTGTACGAGTTCCCCTATCTGTATAATTTTATTGAGGTCATAACGATAGGATGTCCTTCATATTTCACATTCGTGTTCCTACCTACTGGTTATGATTGTCTTACTTGAAGCGTTTTCAACAATGGTCGTTTCATCTATGGGCGGTATCCATAGGTTTATTTTATGAGTTGGAATAGAAACGTTAAGTCGTAAAATAGGCTTCCGACTCGTGGCAGGAGCGGGCGGATCGACCCGGTGGGCAATCGTAAAACTCCAGCGTTCATCATTCGACCATTCCGTCGTCCGAAGCGGTTGAAGGGAGGCGGTCGGCTATGAGTTCTTCTCTACGAGTTACCGACGTCGACGTATTAATTTGCCGGTGATTTGTGGGGACCTACAGTTATTGGCGATGCTACCAATATTTTGATATGCCGGAAAACTGTGCGGTTTCTCGCCATAATAAAACGAATAACCATGCAGCCCTTGTCCAACTCTTTGATTTACATGTTTCCGAGCGTGCGGTCTTCATAACCGTTCGCTTTATGGGCTTTTTCGCTTTGATTAATACCGCTCTGTCTTCGTTTTCTCCAACGAGCCAACAATTATTGGTGTTCGGTTGACAAACCTGATTACCCACAATTATTCATTAGAACGAGAGTTGCTCGCATATTCGTACTTGATTTCGTTCGCGCTTTCAATACAAACTCAGTGAACAAAGCTGTTTTTCGAGTTGAATATGCAAAAGCGGATTAGTGAATAGTTGAATTAAACGAACACTCTATCAGTTGCTATAAAATATCTTCGGACATTCTCCATCAGTATAACATTGAGCGTAACGTTGGATCAACATTGTGATCTAACGTTGTGGTGCTTTAAACCACCACATGTCCCGTCAACGATTACACTCTTTTATGTCAACGTCAAACTGGTATGTAGGTAGACAGATGTAGTAGCAGTTGGTTGTGCACAGCCACACTTAGAAATTCGAACCATAATATTATGGTTTGTAGTATACCTTCTTTTAAATATTCTGACGTAGAACCGAAGAAAAATCCGGTAGTCTTAATTTCTTTCAGGTACCATGTAGAACAGTAGTTCTCAACCTTTTTAAACCTGCCGCCCCCTTTAGGAGTTGAATATTTTTCAACGCCCACCTAATGTGAAAATCCTTAAGTTTGGGTATTTGTTATGAATGTAATACACACAGCCGTGTGTGGTTTTGTTAGCCCATTTCTTAAAATGAGGTTCAGTGTTAGTGAGATGAAGGCTCAAGTCTCATGTACTAGATGTCGAGTCGATTTCTTTTAGCATGGACCTACCGGCCGAAAAACGTCACGACATGACTCATCAACTGTTTCGAATTCCTCTCGCGACCTTCTTCCTTTTCACCGTCGTTGCTCCGTTGGTACCAGACATTCCGTGGATATTTCGAAGAGGTATAAAAATTGGGTTGTGAAAGGGAGGTTCCGACACAAATTTCAACCAGTACGGTTGTGAATTTTCTGTCATTTCCCGGAAAACGCACGGGTACAAATGGATTCCAACATCAGGACCTCCCATTTAGGACCCCCTAGAACACGATGCAAAAATCTCCATCAAAATCGGTCCAGTCGTTCAGAAGTTGGGCACAACTAACCTTTTATCGTCTCATCGAACCTTGAATCGTCGCATTATCGGTATTTTGAGCAAGAGCTCGTACACACCATGTTTCATAGTTTCATTCGAACGAACTAAATCACTCGCGGCGGAATCCTGGAAACCCATTTCAAAGAATGAAAACGTAGTTGTTGAAAGTGTGTATGTTTCCACTAATACACGAACAATACGCCGGTTTCCAGCTATAAAGGCTTCGTAATTTATTTATTTATTTATTTATTTATTTGCACGGGCAAGCCCAATTTACATTATACATAACATGGTCATTCATAAACATGGAGGATTTCAAAAAAGAATACAATTATTGAAAAGAAAGAGGTGAAGATAACAATATAGATTTGAGATTAGAAAGGGAGGAGTTGAAAAAGTCAAACTGTGGGTAAGAGGCCAGGAGGAGATTTGCACTTCGGAGGATTTGGTGAAGAGGACGGTTTCTATCGTAGTTTGTGGAGGAAAAAGGGACATTAAATAATTAATAACAACAACAGTAACAACAGCTAGTTATTGTTTGTTACTGACGATGGTTTGACGGTGTTACTAGAGATGGTATAACGGCGGATTTTTCGTGTATCAGTGGAAACAGACAACCTTTCAATAATTCCGTTTTTATTCGTTTTCATTCAAAGTAAGTACAGAGGCATCATCCTGAGTCAAGGGGTGGAGTTTTTGCTGTTGTTGTAATATTAAGTAAATCAGTCGCAGTAATGAACCCTCGATCGACGAGGTAGAAGAGGGAGGCAATTAACAGTTTTTTTGACGACAGTCCGCACTCCAGCGTAGAGTTAACTGATATTAGCTTGAAGCCAAAATTCCGTGAGCATCATCCTGGAAACTGGGGGGGTTCTTTAGTGCTGCCCCCCATTTTCAAAGCCAGATTTGAAACCCTAATCTCAACCGTTTTAAACAAATGTGTAGTGCTTTTGAATCGTCAAAATCTCCTCTTTCCGTCTATTTAAATCCGAAACAAAGAAAATTCGAATTCACTGTTTTAAAAGCATTCGAAAAAAGTGCGTGGGCAGCACTAAAGTTTTTGACTGGTGTAAAACTTTAGTCCTGCCCCCCACGCTCTTGGCAGGTGGGATTGTGATAAATTCATTAGAAAACTCAATTGAAGAAGTTATTTTTATTACAAATGCACATTAAGGGCCGGTTTCACCAACGCGGATTATCCAGAGTTCAATCCCGGCTGAGGTTTAAGCCATCGATTCTGAGAAAAGACAGTTTCACGAACGCCTAATCTAGGAATAAGTCGCGGCAACGGCGTATTAAGTTAATACCTCGTTTCAGGTGGTTTAAACCTCTGATCTACGGTTGATCTCCGATTCTCCTCTAGGCCATCGCCATTTTGAAATCTATTTTATCAGTGTTTTTCATAATTATGTACTTCTCAACTTGCAATCTTGCATCAACATTTAGTGCGATGAATCGTTACATTGAAGTGTTTGAGTCATCCTTGGATGAATATTTCAATGAACTTCTGGAAGTGGCCGCGCCCAGACGGTGATAATGATAATACGCGAAAGGGTCGAGCATTTCCACAAGTGGGATGACGGCGATTTTTTCGCGAGTTTCCGCCTTCCGACGGAAGGGATGAGCTTAGTGCTCGATGCAAGAGAAAGCCTTCTAGTTCTCGAAACAGAAATGTGAGTGCAACCAAAAATGTGTAATAAATATAATTTTACACCAAACCAGGTAGGCAACACGTCGGACCCATCATTATTTATTTAGTAGGTAAACAAACCTTCATTGTACATGGTAGGTACTCGCAGACTGCGCTAATAAGTACATGTATAACTTCTTCTGCATACAGCGAATTATTGTAAAAAAGTAGATACCTTTTATAGAAGAGCCTAGGTAGGCTATCTATAATTTATTACAAGAGCTGTCTCGAAAGATGTAAGATGGTCTTTTGTAGTAATGACAGAGTGGAGTCGAGCAGAAGTTCTCAGAATGAGAATGACAGAGGCTAGAGGCATAAGAAAAAATCGCGAAACTTCCGCAACTGGCTACTATTATGCAGTTTAATGTCTCCACAACAGAGGATGGCGGACAAAATTTAAGTATCCGTAGAAGAAATATCACAGATCCACAACTCATGGATGAGCATCTCTCCTCCATGTCATCTGTAATACGGGATTTGTGTTTCTGGGGATAGCAATGCTGATGCAAACTGAACAATCTCGGCTTAAACCCAAGTTCGGCTAAACCGCGGATCAAAAACGTTGGTGAAACTGTCGAAGCTCTGAACCACAGATCAAATTTGAATCCAGGATTTATTGATACCAGGTTTAAGCTGCGTTGGTGAAACCGGCCCTAAATGTCATCAACAGCAAGAGGATTGTAAAGTTTTTTAATGTTTTCAACAAACTTTAGAAACGGGTCCCTGTTGTTAATGCGGACATTTTTCGTCTCCATAAAAATTCACACAGATGTGAGTGAAGATGTTGAATTCCTCCTCCATGTAGCTTCCGTTTCATGGCACGCCATGTTGATTCGATGGTCTGGGTGTGAGCGAGGGTTTGCGGGTCGACGAAATTTAATGAATGGTTGACTGTTAAATGGGAATAATTCAGTGTTGAAATCCTAGCGTACGCTTTCCACTGGTCCGAAATAATAGTTGTCCCTGGTTTAACGTGTTTCAATATCATTGGCAAAAGTGTTTCCGCGTCTCGCTTGTTGTTAGGGCAAAGTTCGAAGGGAAATCTGCTGGAACACCGTTCAATCAGGCCGAAAACCCACTGCCCTTCAACTACCCTGCCTCGGTGGTACTTCCTTTTTCCCACCTTAGATTCATCAATTTCTACGACTGTCCCTATCCCACCAAGTGGCTCTGACGTTTGGTTTTCGGCCCAGGCCTCGCAAACTTCCCGACAGTAGGAAAGCCAGTCAGCAATAGTGGCTGTTGAAGTAGTAGCTGAAGGATCGGACGTCTCATGGACGAGGAAATCATAATTCGTGATGTTGTGACTGAAATAATACGTCAAAACCAGGATCTTTTTATAATGCCACATATGTTTCGAAAAAATGACCCTTTGAAAACGGCGTCGCATTTATCATGAGGGGTTCTTCCTCTTTTGCGGCATCTGTACTCGAGTGACTTACGATGTACATCACTGCGAATTCGGAGGGACATGGTCTCCTGACAAACCGGACACGTCGGAGCTGGTGCGATCAGCCCTACTGCTGTAAGCCACTCAACCGCACTTTCGTCACTTTGCAACCGGCCGTAAAGTTCTTCGAGCCTCATGGCAACTGTCAACGTGGTATTTCGGTTCCTACTAACTTTTTCCACGGGTCTTTTGCACTGAAGTGTCTGATAAACGGCGAAGGGGAGACGCGATATGTAGGACACGTTTCATGTTTTTACAAGCGCAACAAAAACAACCGATCGGCTGATTAGTACCATATAGATTAGTTGGACATATAGATCAAGTGGACGGGGTTGCGGAATAAAAACTGATGAATTTATCACAATCCCACCTGCCAAGAGCGTGGGGGGCAGGACTAAAGTTTTACACCAGTCAAAAACTTTAGTGCTGCCCAAGCACTTTTTTCGAATGCTTTTAAAACAGTGAAATTCGAATTTTCTTTGTTTCGGATTTAAATAGACGGAAAGAGGAGATTTTGACGATTCAAAAGCACTACACATTTGTTCAAAACGGTTGAGATTAGGGTTTCAAATCTGGCTTTGAAAATGGGGGGCAGCACTAAAGAACACCCGAAACTGGCTGTCTACGTCTCACTAGTTGAAAGTTCAATAAATATTTCCTGAATCTCTACCTCTGTTTTCTCAATGTGCACAGAGGATTAATGAATGACCCATTGAGGACAAAATATCCTCAAAACGTTCGGAAAAGGTCTTATGCAAAGACTCCAGGTGTTCACAGTAAACTGTTTCATCAAAGGGATTTCAATATTCTTATGCAGGATACTATTCACTATTATTTATCCGACAGGGTTGAAAACAGAGAACAAGTGGGGAGAGTTGGTGATATCATCACGTGAAACATGGGCTCCTGTTCTGGCCTCTATTTCCGATAGTTGCCCGTGGTTTTGGTGTCTGGATTTTTGATGCGGCGAGATTACACATCGACACAGCCCATCGTGAAGTCTCATCAAATTCGACCGTGAGTAATGAGCTTTTTTTTCTGATCGGAGATTCCGGTAATTAATTTCGCCAGCGCGATCGGTTGGCAATCGGCTGTGTTGTTTTTTCGGCGAAGTCCATTCGGTCCGCCTTGTGATCTGCTGATATCGTCCGTCTCTTTGTGTACGACCTTGACACGTGCGACCGCTAATTATTTGTTGAGAGCTGTATTTGTGGTTTCGCCTGCATCTGTCGGTTCCGTCCGATTCGCAAACCTTCAACGTCGATCGTCATTGCGGATTGCCTATCTGGCAATTAGCAGCAGTGGAAGCGCTCGTGGCTTTTCGCATGGGAGATAAATATTATCAATTATTCTCATGGGAGTTAATCACTTTCTTTTCGTATGAGTGACATTCAATTCTAATTAGAAACATGAGCAACACGTCTTTAAGCTTGTCTTTAGCTTACTCGGCCACTTTAGCTGATCGGGAGCTCACGGAGATTAAGGATGACTTGGTATCTCTGTTGAGTGATGTCGTTGGGGGCGGGGGGGATGACCGATTTGTCCAGATCGGAGAAACGTTCTCGAGGTTCGTCTTTGTTATAGGTGAGAGACTGGATGAGCTCCACGAGGTGAGGTTGGATGTGTCCTCCCTCCGGAGTGCCTACCAGTCATCCAGGGGGCTGCTGGATAGCTCAGTGCAGGACCACCTTAAGAATGAGGACGCTTGGATGGATGAGAGGGAGGCCCTTCAGGCGGAGTTGACGCGTTGGAAAAGGAAGGCTCGCAGTCTTGAGAGCAGGCTAGTGAGCAGGTTTAACGGTTACGAAGTTAAGGATGTTGATACGCAAACTGTCGTTCCTCTAACGGTTTCTACGCAAACTAGTACTTCATCTACTGCTGATGGTTCTACAGTGACCAGGGCTCTAGCGGTCTCTACGCAAACTAGTACTTCATCTACTGCTGATAGTTCTACAGTGACCGAAGCTCCACCAAGAGTGGAAGCAGCTTCCTGCCAAACTGAGGGTCTTTTACTCGATGATTTGTCCAGTAGACTGGACAACTTGGAATCGGGGATGTCGCGTATTATGGGGTACGCCTTGGATAATCGTTTTACCCAACGGGATGTAGATCAGACTCTAGACCCACTCGCTTTTGCTGCGGATTCTAGCGGAGGTAACGTTATGGAATCACCATTGCCTACTCGATCGCGGAATCGTCGAAGGTATGCTGGGAGGAGTCGAAAAGTGTTAAATGAATGGATTGTAAGTGAGCAGAATGATCATGCCCGGGTGGATCAGCCTTTCTTTGGGAGTCCTGAGCCTCTGACCCCTCAGGGGGTTGGTCGACAGCGGCCTTGTCCATCCTGCTCTACCAAGGGCGGTCTCTATTATCGGGGATTCATTCGCGTATGGCTTGAGTGATGAGTTGAGATCTGTCCTCCCGCGTGATTTTTCGGTCTCTTCCATCTGCATGGATGATGCACCGCTTTCCGTCTTGGTTGAGTCATTGACGGAATTGAGGGATCTCCCGGACTTCCTTGTGCTTTCGGCCGGATCGATTGATGTCGCATACAACGAACTAAGGTCTTTCAAGGAGACGATTCTAAGACTCTGTACTGCAATCGGAGGGAGGACAAGGCTGATTCTCTTGTGCGCCCCTTTCAATTATCGGCTTCCTAGCTGGTCAGCAGTTAACGCTGAAATATGTCGTCTAAACAGATTTATAAGATCCTTATCCCACAAGTTCAGTTTCGTCAATGTCGTCGATTTATCTCTGATTGATGCGGGAATGATTCGGTCCTCTTCCAGTCCATACTATAAGCCAGTTGCCAGAGCCATTTTGTGCAAACGCATCAGATCCAACATCATGGATATCACAATAAATATCTCAGCACCACTCGTTATAACTCGGGACGGGTTCATTCCCGACACTTCATGACTATCTGGACCCACCTCCCTTCCAAAGAATGAGTTAGTTATCCAACTGTCAAATGTGCAAGGCATCAGGTCAAAAATAACCCAAATCAATTTGCACGTTTCTACTTGCTCAGATGTCAGTATTTTCGGCATCACTGAACACTGGTGTAGTCAAGAGGAAATCATCTACTATGCCCCTGCTGGGTTCTATTTAGCTTCTTCATTCAGTAGACAGCTAAGAAGGGGTGGTGGTACTGCCATCTTCGTGAATGGATGTTTACCTTCTGAGCCAATGAGGAATGTAAATGAATTGTCAATCGAATCCGTCTGCGAAATATCTGCTGTTAGTGTCTCGGGTCTTAACTTGATCATCTGTTGCATCTACCATCCCCCCACGTCATCTGTCTTTGATCAATTCATTGAATGCATGGATCGCCTCTTGTCATTTTTATGCACCTTGGACAAGATGCTGGTATTGATGGGGGACTTTAACGTTCATTACGAGAATACTGATAATCCTGCTCTCATTATGGAGCGCTGTTCTTTTCAGAACCTTATCGATGGATATGGTTTACACGTCACGTCCACTGGAATAACAAGGTACCCTTCGGGACATCAAACTGGCAACCCGTCATGCTTGGACTTATTTATAACGAACTTTGCTTCAGGATGGTACAGATCAACAGTGCAGGACATATCATTTTCGGACCACCGGGTGACTCAATTGGTTCTTCTCAAGTCCCTTCCTTCCGCTCCTCGGATCAATGTAAGGCTTCGTCAATCAAAAATTGAAAATATTCAACTACTTTGCCAACTTCTGGCTCCCGTCGTGTGGTTTCCGGTTTATCAAGCAAGGAATGTCGAGCTCGCCACTTTGGCTTTTTTGAATATAATTCTCCCGATCCTAGACTCTGCCTGCCCTTGGGTGTCAAAAAGTGTGGGTTCTGGTCTGATGCGCTCAAGACAGGTCTTCCCAGATGAGATGCTCGACCTGAGGAGCAGATATCATAGTTTCAGGGACCTGGCTGCATCCACTCGAAATGTCGATTTCATAGCACTGGCCAGAGATACACGGAACCTGTACAGAAGGGCCATTTCTGCTTTCAGGAGCGACTCTAATGACCTAAGGATCAGCTCGGCCCCGAACAAATCTAGGGCTTCCTGGGAGGTAGTGAACATGGAATTGAATCGAAAGATGCGACCAACTTCGTCTAATAACAGTAATCTGAACTCACAAGGATTCAGCGATGCGTTTTCTGAGGTGTTTAATCGGTTTGTCGCTCCCAAGGACACCCCGGAGTTTCATTCTATGCTTGCACAGGCGCCAAAGCCTTCAGGTGCATTTCAGCTTTCCCCTATCTCAGTTGAGGACGTTTATGCCACGATCCTTTCGCTGAGGAACACTACGGCTTCTGATTCCTTTGGAATGAATGCACCAATGATCAAGTCTGTCGCTTCTTTCATTGTTGAGCCACTTGCATTCATCATTAATTTATGCTTCTCTGAGGGAAACTTCCCATCAGCCTTAAAGACATCACAGGTAACCCCGATCCCCAAAAAGGGCATCAGTGGGGATTATTCTGGGTTTCGGCCAGTTGCTAAGTTGCCCATGTTCGTTAAGGTCTTTGAAGCCTCAGTTTTGAAGCAGCTAAGGGTATTCTTGGAGGATAATAAAGTGATTCACTCGCAGCAATTTGGCTTCTCAAAGGGAAAGAGTACCACCTCAGCCGGTGCATCCTTAATTATTACAGCTCTTCAAGCTCTTGAAGAGAAGCGTCACGCTTCACTCCGGTTGTTCGACTTGTCCAGTGCGTTTGACTTGGTGCCCCACAACCTTCTCATCCAGAAGCTGTCCCACTACGGCTTTACAGAGGTGGCTTTATCGCTCTTCGACAGCTTCCTCAAAGGCTGGACACAGACCGTGGTGTTCAACGGGGAGCATTCGTCTGGCGTTGTCATTCCCTGTGGTGTGAAGCAGGGATCAATTTTGGGGCCGTGCTGCTTCCTGCTTTACGTGAACGACCTGCTCTACCATTCCAGAGATGATGGTCGGCTATTCCTTTTCGCTGACGATATGACAGCCTTCGTCCATGGCAGGTCAGTTGATGACATCGAGGGAGGATTGGCTTCTTGGGAGGGTGTTGTGGAGGGGTGGTGCTCAGCCAATGCCCTCGCCCTGAATAAACAGAAGACACAGGTTCTTGACTTCGGCCTAGGACGTCAATTGGATCACCACGTCAACTTCCTTGGGATGATCATTGACAATCGAGTATCTTGGAATAAGCATATTGACATGCTTCTGCCCAAACTTGCATCATGCAACTTCTTGCTTCGCCGTCTGGCGGGCTCTGTCTCCCACAGCGTTCTTCGGATGGTCTACTTTGCATGCTTCGGGGGTCGGGTTTCTTATGGCATTTTGCTTTGGGGAAATTCCTGCCATGCCCATCAGGTGTTCGTCCAGCAGAAGAAGGCCCTCCGCATCTTGCGCAGGCTCCGTCCGAGCGACAGCTGCAGGGGTTACTTCGTAAAAGAGAGAATCCTGACCACGCCCAGTTTGTTTGTGTACGAGTGCCTCAAACATGTGAAGAGTTGCGTGGACACGCTCCCCAAAGGTGCTGACAGACACCAATACAACACGAGAAGGAAGGATGACCTGTCGTTACCCTCTGTGCGCCTCACCACATCGATGAACTGCAACCCTATGGTGGTGGGAGTTCGTCTGTTTAATCACCTACCCATCTCCGTTCGAGAACTTCCAATCAAGTGCTTTACTAAGAAGATTAAACAGTTGCTGCTGGAGGCCGAACTATATTGCGTCGCGGACTTCTACTCGGTTGTTTTTTAATTGGTTCATTGCCTGTCTACTCCCTTACGTTTATGGTGGTTTAAGTATTTAATTTTTTTATCTAGCAGAGGAATTTTAATCATAGTACTCTGTCTAGTTTATCTAGTACGTGTTTGTTCATCATATTATTTATTTTATTGTTGACTGTTAAGATAAGATGCGATAGTATAGTCTTAGATTTCAACCGATCAGATTTCATCTTGATGTTTTTTGCATTTGTTTACCATTAGTTTTACGTCTCTGCCTGACTTTTGTATTGCCATGTTTTGGCCGTTACAAATAAAACCTGATTAAAACCTGATTAAAACTGGCAAATCACAACTTCGTTGCAGCCAAAATTCAGCTTGCACAAAGTGAGATTATTTTGGAAGGCAGAAATAACAGATTTCGTTTTTATTAAATTGAGTTCATCACCTTGAAGTTGCGAATTGATTCCACTGAATTTGGTGAATTTATCGGTCAAGTAAGCAACATCGATTATAAATTATAGCTACCGGCCTCTCAGATGTACCTAAATACATCTCAAGCACAGAATCCAAAAGATTCCTGAACCTGTTGAGATGTTCAGGCAGGCACCTTTGGAGAGTCAATATACAAACACGCTCACCGCCCCCCTACCGCCCAAAACAAGTTCGCCGCCCCTCAGTACCCCTCTACCGCCCCCACGGGGACGCTATCGCCCCCGTTGAGAATCACTGATGTAGAACAAATAAAGTAAATATGAAGTAAAGTAGGAAGCAAATGAAGTACAGAAGTAGAACAAATATAGTAAAAGTAAAGCTAGCAGCCATTTCAGGCTGTGACTTTACGTCCACCTGCCTTGCCGGCTGTGCTCTGATCCTCCTGAGAACACCGCCATAGGTTGGTACAAGGAGCGTTGGTATTCGAACTTACGGACCACAGTCGCCTTCCCATTTGGTTCTTCATTCGTTTGAGGTACCAACAGTAATAAGTAAATATTTGTGTGTAGCACGTTTAAATAACGTACCTTTTCTAAACACAACATTAGGGAGTATATAAGGGGGTCGTAATTAGTTCGAACCTAATCAAGTGACCCGAAATAGTTTTTTCTCGGTCCTCGACAAAATCATAACCATGCATCCCTTCCGCTCACATCCAACATCCAATACTCAACCTTTGACGACGGACCCCTCCGGAAGGTATGTTAATATTACTAGTCCCAAGGCATTCGCATAGTAGATATATAATTATTATTTGCATCGCTAATATTATCGGGTTGTTGCGAACACTACACCATCCTGACTGCTACTGTGACCTAATTCACCAGATGTTCCCACAATGGCTGGCGCTATAAACTCGTTCGTCTGTGAAATCCGCCTACCTGAGTGGACTCCGCCTGCCGTTCCCGACGGCGTTGACGTTTTGATTTCACCCGTCAGCTGCCGAATGCCGGCTCGCGCGGAAGTGCCAAAAGTAGCAGACTGGAAGCTGCAGCCTACTGTTCTTGTCAGCTGTTGATCACTTTTGCGACAAACAAAAAAGCTTGATAGTTCATTTGGGTGCCTACCCTGGTGTCATCTTGTAAAATATGTGTCCTGACGGGGGAAAAACGCTGCAAATCCCTACACAACTGTTTATTCTTTTG
Source organism: Leptopterna dolabrata (assembly GCA_954871275.1). Lineage (NCBI taxonomy): Eukaryota > Metazoa > Arthropoda > Insecta > Hemiptera > Miridae > Leptopterna > Leptopterna dolabrata. The sequence continues at coordinate 49,820,418 of OX940979.1, forward strand.
TATAGAACATCCATCCGTTACAGATCATAGCTCTCTGTATAGATAACCCTTCTACATAGATCACAGACCCTCCTTAGCTTAGTACCTATCTACCTATCCCCGTACTCGTTACTAGGTACCTACCTAAATCACGTCTTAGATGTTGCTAAAATAATTCTGTCGATGGCAAACAAAAGCTAAAACTGCAAAAAGAAAACACAAATGAACATCTGAAGGGAAATTGTTGATGTGGAGTGAAAAATATTCAGTCTCGGTAGGGTTTCGATCTCGGGAACTTTGGCGTTACAGCCCGTCACTTCGACCACTGCTCTAACAGCGCGAACCTGGCCGAGAGACCAGTGATCTGCGCTCTCAACTCAGCTTGATGCCCGCATACATCCTGCTCTTTATGGCAAATGTATAGCAAATTTTATGGCAACATCGTAGAATGCTCCGGATGGTCTCAAAAATTCAGAAAAAAATCAAACTATTGAAAAATGCGAGAACACCTACACATCGAAGTACAATTTTCCGAGATAGGGATACTATGGATGTTTCAACCCCTGTTTTTCACCCCTTAGAGTTGAGTGACAGTAACGCCGAGCTTCGAGGGCCAACTAGCTCCCCACCAGGACCCATATACCAAATTTCGTGAACTTTGGTTCACGGGAACTAAGGAAGAAGCCGCGGAAGGCGTACGGTGGTGGCGGGCGGCGTGCGGACGGAAATAATTTTATTCTACGTCCCTTGAAACGTAAACTGTGAAATTTTGAGGGGGAATTATAAATTATTTTTCATGGTCGATTCCAAAGGACCAAAAAAAATGTTGGGGGGGGGGGGGGGGGTTGAAAATAACAATAAAGAAAGGGTACTTATCTAATTTGTCCCCCTTGACTATTGGCATCTTCATCGCTACGTCTTATTCTTCCATGCGAACAAATATCGAGGCATTATGACCTTATATCCTCAACTCCTAATGGTCAGTCCTGCAACTTATCTCGCTCGAGGTTGCTTTCATGAATATCACTTCTGCGATGGGGAGGGTGCCTCGTACGCTTAATAATTTCTTATCAATTTCGACTTGGGAGCCCTTTTCTGGACACCGTCCACAGCCCTTCGCCAGTTCATAGCCCTCTCTTTGTTTTCCTAACTCAGTTCTTGGCAAGAAATCCTGCCAAAACAGTTGACGCACTCCTCCTCCCACTCGCCGTTCTTCGCCACTACACCTTTCTCGTCCCATCAGTCCCAGAGTAAAGGAAAAGGGGAAACTCCGACGCGAGAAAACGTTCTTAGCCCCGGACTTTTCGACTGCAGCGGATTTTTTCTTTCCATGAAAACCTACGTTCTGTTTTTGCTGTGGCCGTGTTTCAGCTATACAGATGGACTGTCCCATACTACGTCACTCATGTACAAAGCTCGCTGTGACAGAGGAACTGTACATAGCGGGAAGAGCTCTCAACAACATGGTCCTTCTTCCACTTCACATAAGGTCGTTCAACGTGAGTTGTGGGATCGACAGTACTGGAAACATACACGATTAACTAATTTTTAGTAGCTACACGAAAGGGTTTTTCTGTACAACTACTGAGTCACTGAAGTATTAAACTACCATAGTAGGTACTTAATTGGGTCCCGTGGGCCACAGGGCAACACGATCTGAAAGCTGCTTATGCACTGAAACAATTGAGTGAAGCTAATTACAATACAACTAATTAAATACCTGCTGATGTCACAAAAATAGGTTACCTACATCTTTTCATTTCTTGTTGTTTCACAATCCCTGAAAATGTCGCTACAATAAAAATTGCTCTGGTAGCTCTGGAGTTTTGCATGTGACAACAAATTTCAAGTTTGCGTATGAGTAGTGGTCATTACCAACCGCGACGAAATTCGTAGGAGACTGTCTTGAACCCAACTACCCCCAACTACCCTCTGAATTTGAGCGAAACTGGCCCTTCAGGAACTGAGAAATCGTTGATCATGATATTCACGTTTGCAAAATCGTACACGCTACGATTGGTCCGACGGCGATGGAAATTCATTGGCGACTGTCTAAGGGCTAACCCGCACAATCCCTAAAAATTTCATCAAAATCGTACCATAATTTCGTATAGTTTTGCCCGGGACAAGGATCAGCATGGAAAAGGAAATCTGACGGACACGCCCTGTACGTTGGTGGTGGGGGGGACAACTAGGGTGACCAGACGTCCTTCTTTTGGAAGGACGGTACTACTTTTTAATCCGTGGTCCCGCTTTCCATCAGACCCTCTGGAAGGACGTCTAAAGATATTTCTTACTATATACTTCCGAAGGACCATTCTGTCATTCAGTATAAATGAAAATTCGCTAAACGTTGTAACAAAATTATTTTTTCAATATAAAATTTCTGGAGGCGTCCCTTGAGATGGGGAATAGCTTCCAACTAGTAGCACTATTAATACTATAACCTCAGGCTCCCCCAAAATAGATAGATAGGTACGCTTAAAAATTATTATGCTGAGCAGGTGATAATCTAGTCAGAAGCTTTGTCTTGATTTAGATTTTCTTAAATTGTTCATGTCTAAAGACAGCAGCTACTTTGTGTTAAATTCGAAGGGTGAATGGATAACATACCTTTCTCTTGTGACATGTCAGTAACTCAATCAACACGTTTCCAACGGAACATACTGGTAAATAAACGATTCAAGACACTTCTATAAAAAGGAAAATGTAGAGCAACTTTATTCTCACAACGTCAGAACAAAAAGTGGTGGAGAGACCGCATTCAGTCTAGGCAACTTGACACCAATAATAACTCTGTGATGTCTAAATTATATGAGGTGATTGCAAATACATCGTTATGTTTCAGTCCAGAATTTAGATAAATATCCATTGAATTTATAATGCACCAGGAATTATCGCGGGATCTTCTGTATCGTGAACTTAAGGGGAAGACAACGCAGTCTTGCTGATCTTCCATCTGACGGGAGTTGTTTGAACTAAATGACATGTTGCGGAACCCGCGTGGATATGATATGAACGTATGGAGGGGTATTGTAGAGGACCTACCTCGATTTCTCAACACTTTGTTCTTTTCCCAAGCCAAGTGTATTATTTACTATTTTACTCCTCAAATCAAGATCCTCGATTATGATCTATTTTGGTTTATTATTTTGAATAATGAACCTTTGGAATCGAGCATGAAAACAAATTTAACCCCTCCCTCCACCCAATTTGATGGTTGCCGTGTCAAGGCAAGCGGAATCCAAAAATGGAATTAAAAAAATTTTTGCCCGTCCGCCGTACTTCGCACTTCCCTTAGTTACCGTGAACCAGAATTAATGAAATTTGGTGTGTAGGTCCCGTTTGAGTTCCAGTTGGTCCGTGAAGGTCGGCGTTACTGTTAGTCATCTCGAAGGGGTGAAAAATAGGGGTTGAAATTGTCAGAACGCCGTAGCTCGAAAACTTTCAATAGAAGGGTATGGTATTTTTTTACATTTTTAAATTGATCTTGAACGAAAGAATGTTTTGAGACCGCCCGAAGCATTGTACGTCCAGCCGTTCGTTTGCACCGAAAAGCTTCGTCAACACGATCGTGAATCAAACGGTATAAATCCGGCCCAGATATCATTGCTAGGGACCGTCTGATTATAATCACAGATGGCTGTATGAAGTCGAGTTGGTTGTTCTGCGATATTATTTCATTTTTGATAAGTGATGGTCTATTTCATTTGAAGAAGGATGGCTCTTTTGGGTTTTGTTGATAGGTACTTTTGCAACTGGAACAAACGTTATGCTTCATGAATAACAACAAATATTTAATGATTGAATTATTGAATCGCGCGCATTTTTATGAAGCTTAATTCCCAGGCCGGCTCTAGCACTCGAGTTAGGGATCCCTTGGGGGAAGCTCGAGGGTAGGTATTGACCACAGAAAACAGTGATCTACGCAGGAAAGGGCATCTATACAGGTAAATAATAAACCGTTATGTAATAATTTGCCGCGTTTTTAATTTTCGAAAATACCTACATGGTTTTGTGCAATGGAATGTATTTTTCTTGATACCTAACATCCAGTGTCCAAAAATGTCATCAGCTTAAACCTACTTGTCGAATAAAAAACTCCTTGAACGGTATTTACAACGTTCACATCTAAGTACAGTTCTAGTGGTCCTTCTTTTCATGTCGGAAAATATGGTCACCAGAGCGATAACAGACTGAGGATCCGCGGATTTGGCCCGTTCAAAAATCGTTCATGTGTGGCTAGCTATTGACAGCATGAATGGTACTTACCAGTTTATATAATCATCTCGAGTGCGCTAGTAGGTACCCTGACGTGGAGCAGTTCGTATTTCCCCTTGGACTGGTATTTGTTTGCTATTAAAATTCATCGCCGTCTCATTGGAACATGTGTACGGTACTTATTGGTTGTTCGGAAGTTTTCCCACCCAGTAGCGCAACACAACAGAGACTCCTTGTAGCGTGTAGATACAGAGGAAAGCTTCAACAAACGGCCGGGTGCGATGATTGTGCGGAGATCGCTTAAGGATTCCTCCTTCTGAAGAAGCACATTTAAACCCGGGTCGGGCCTGTGGAGCTGTGTAGGTACCTTGTATATCATGGCGGCCCGTGTATGTGTATACTCTGGCTCTATACATCAAGCGCATATGTATCTCACCATCAGGGCTCCGGACGTGATAAACAGGCCATTTCTATACATAAGACCCCCCGGGGACACGCTTCCTTGCCGACCACTTTCCAAGGCTCTAAGCGGGTTTTCTCTGCGTTCCACATCCGAAACGAGATAAAACTTTTGCACCACTGCTTGATTCATCAGATATCTGGGTCCCCATAGTGTCAAGAGATCCAGATTGAAACTGATTTACATTTTGATATTGCAGAGATCCCGGATCTCATCCAAGGCATTTCGAGAATGTGGTGGAATTCCTGTGCCGAAAGATAGCTCATTTGCATGATTAGGCATCATAGTCAGTGGAATTCTTAAACCAAAATTTACATGCAAAACACGATACCAAGCTGGCCAAGATGATTCGCTGTAAAAGCCTGTTGATTATTATCAAGCTTCAAGTCAAACGCTTCCGACTGTCAAAATGATATCGTCTTCTTATGAACTCATATGGAATATTCACTCTACAGAGAAATCCCCCTATGAGGGACCGAGCCTAGGCATAGAACCCCATAATAACAAACGATGTAAGTTATTACAAAACGGTTTAGCATTCCTGTTTTGATGCCTCCTCTGCGTAGATCACTGTTTTATGTGGTCAATACCTACCCCCTCGAGCTTCCCAAAAGAGTAAATGGAATACTGGAGCCGCCAGGGGAATTACAGTTTCATAAATATGCGGTGAAATCAGTTACTCTAAAATTAAATAATTGTTGTTATTCATGAAGCATAGCGTTTGTTGAAGTTGCCAAAGTACCTTTCAAGCAAAACGAAAATTACCATCGTTCTTCAAATGAAATAATATGACAGAGCCGTCAACTCGATTTCATACAGCCATGCGTGATTCTGATTATAATCAGGTGCTCCCTAGCAATGATATCTGGGCTGGATGGATACCGTGTCATTCACGATCGACGGGACGAACAATGCTCCGGGAGGTCTCAACGAATTCTTAAGTTGCAGATCAATTTGAAAATCTAAAAAATTCGAGATGACGGCGCCGTGGAAATGTCAACCCCTATTTTTCACCCCTCAGAGATGACTGACAGTAACGCCGAGCTTCGCGCACCAAATAGACCCCAAATGGGACCTACCATGGCCGGCCGTGGACCTGCAAATCAAATTTAATTGATTTTGGTTCATGGTAGCTTAGAAAAAGAAGGATTTTTTTCTTTAAAAAAAAAAAAAGTTATCATTTTTAATAGTGAACGTTTGGAATCGAGCATGACAACAAAATAAATTTAACCCCCCCCCCCCCTCCCCCATCAAATTTGATGGTTTCCGTTTCAAGGTACGTAGAATCCTAAAATGGAATGAAAACATTTCTGTCCGTCCGCCGTAGTTCTCACTTTCCTTAGTTACCATGAACCAAAATTAATGAAATTTGGTTTGTAGGTCCCGTTTGAGGTTTAATTGGCCCATGAAGCTCGGTGTTACTGTCAGTCATCTCTAAGGGGTTAAAAATAGGGGTTGAAATGTTCATAACGTAGCTCGAAAACTTTCGATAGAAGGATATGGTTATTTTTTAACGTTTTTAAATTGATCTCGAACTAAAGAACTTTTGAGACCACCCGAAGCATTTTATGTACGTCCACATGAACATGATTGAGAATGAAATGGTATAAATCCGACCCAGGTAATTATCATTGCTAGGGAGCACCTGATTATAATCACGGTTGGCCGTATGAAATCGAGTTGCGATATCTTTGAAGACTGATGGCCCTTTTTGATTTTGTTGATAGGTACTTTTGTAACTTCAGCAAACTTTATGCTTCATGAATAACAACAAATAGTTAATGATCGAATTATTGAATTCCGCTTATTTTTATGAAACTGTAATACCCCGGCCGGCGCCAGTACTCGATTTAGAGCTTTCCCTGAAGGGGGGGGGGGGGGGGGAGCACGAGGGTAGGTACAGAATACAGTGGTATACGCAGAAGGGGCAACTACACAAGTAAATAGTAAACCGTTGTGTAATAATTTGCAGCGCTTTTTATTCCTTTTTCGGGTTCTGCTACGTTCCTTGAAACGTAAACTATCAAGTTTTGTTGGTGGTGGGGGGGGGGGGGGGATTTTTTTAGTGCTAGATTCCAAAGGTTCAGTATCGAAAATATTAAACCAAAATGGCATAGTAGAATGTAAACGAATCAGGATATTTCGGGATTCTGATCCACTTGAAAATAAAAATAATACCGATTTTGTTATATATACCTATATATAATTATGTAGGAATACATTGTATTTGAAAAGCGCTCCCGGTTAAGTGGAAGCGGATAAGAGCGACACTTTATCCGGGTACAGGTCACAATGGCCCCGCAGAAGGCGGTTCAAAGGTGATTGGGAAGGACCCCAATATAATGGACAGGAGAGATCAGACGAAGGGCTCGCCAGAGATGAAAGGAGGCCCTGGGAGCCGACGCTTCTTCCTTCCTTCCTCGCCACGCGCTATCTCGACCTGTATTCACCTGAAACCCGGTTCATTTGTTAGCATCAAACGGCTTTCCGTCGTTCGGCCGCCCGGAGAAGGATACTGCGAGGATTTTGTTTTATTTTTAAAGGATTTTTTTTGAAATTTGAATCTCCATCCCACACAACTTCAGGTGAGTTAATATGGGTTTTAGCATGCAATAATGCATGATTAGGTAATCAGTACCCAGATCCGGGCTGTACCTCTTTTTGTACAAAAAAGGTATTTACTTACAAGTATTAACATTTAAATGTGAAAAAAAAAAAATTTTTTGGCCTCTTTTGTATTCATTCTCTGGGAATAAACCATTTTTCAGATTTAAAAAATGTGGAATGGGTGCCGAGATAAAGTTAAATACTTTTCCATCTTCTCTCTCTCTCGCACACCTGTCGTCCACATTAGCCTTAATACAAATTTTGAGCCCCCCCCCCCCCCCCTCAAATCCATATTTGACCCCTATTCTGTGTGAAAAACAACTGAAATTGTATTTTTCTGTCTTTACTCACCTTCCCTTCCAGTTTCAGTGATTTTATATCAGTTGTTCGCGATTTCAGCTGGTTCTACCGATTTTTCACCCACATAAAGTCAAACGTCACCCACTGTGTTTCTTTAGAAAAATATTTTTATCATCAAAATAGTCCTTCTTTCTGTCGTGAATCACCATCCCATCCAACGTCAGGTGGGTTCGTATGGATTTTAGCCCTTAATACCAATTTTTTACACCCATAAATCCAGATTTGACCCCTATTCTGTGTGAAAAAACAGTCTTTGCTCACCCTTCTACTGCACTTTCAGTGATTTTTATATCAAATTTTCGCCATTTTAGCCGGTTTTACCGATTTTTGACCCCCAAGAACTCAAATTTGACCCCCTTTGAATTTTTGAAAATTGCTCATCTGCGAACTCATCTTTTTGTTTCACAATTTTCGACACTTCAGACTCAAATAGCGAGACTGAAGACCGAGTTTCACAGGAAAAAACAATAAATGAAATAATTAGCGTCCATTTCAAAGTGACGAAATAGACTCAGCAGCTGCGTGAGCTTCTTGGCGACTTAGTGGAATGTGTTAACAGAAGGAAAGACATACCGAAAAGAGGCCGTGACCAGTAAAGGTAACACATGCAAACGAAAAGTGCTAAATGAGCCTCTGGAGATTAGAAAGAAGAAAAAATTGCGCTTGATTGTTGATTCTCACGGTGTAAAACCATTCTGCAGAAATGTGAAAGATGGACCGTGTAAGAAGCTGCAATGTCCAACGGTCAAATCTGGCGCGGGTAAAAATTGGTGTTAAGGGCTAAAATCCATATGACCCCACCTGACGTTGCATGGGCTGGTGATTTTACGACTATTTCGATGATAAAAATATTTTTCTTAAAAAAAATCCCAAAAAAAACAGTGGGTGATGTTTGACTTTATGTGGGTGAAAAATCGGTAGGACCAGCTAAAATTGCGAACAACTGATATAAAATCACTGAAACTTGAATGGAAGATGAGTAAAGACAGAAAAATACTATTTCAGTTGTTTTTCACACAGCATTGGGGTCAAATATGGATGGGGGGGGGGGGGGGATTAAGGCCTAAAACCCATATTAACTCACCTGAAGTTGTGAAGGATTTTGTTCAAATTTGTCAAAAGTGGGTGAAATTTGAACAAAAATCCTTTAAAAATAAAACAAAATCCTGCAGTTGCAATCAAGCGCATGGACATAGGACGTTGTAAGCAAGCATCATACCAGGTCATGCTGTCCTAAGTGCAGACTCTACTAGGCTATGAAGTCCTATGTCCCTCCAATTAGCTAAACTAACAATTATCGCTCAGTTGAAAAAGTTATCAAGGTTTGGTTATGAAATGAAGAATAGGGGAATAGATTTGAAACATAGTGGTGGGAGAAGGATATCTCTAGCTTGAACTGTACGGACGGCACCGATGATTTCACCAGAACTTGTTTTTCTCAAAATGAGTTAAATGGACTTCGGACGTTGTTACTAAGGACGGCAGAGTAGTGATCCATCTCCCGTGCGTTGCACATGGATAGTTATGGGCAATTTGAATAGGACAGTCAACCCCCACCCGTTGTTCAATCATTTACGATTCAAAGGTCACTTTCACACCAGGGATGAGTTGAAAGCTCATGAGTGGCTACTGAAACCCCTGTGTGTGAAAGATCGAGTCGCAGGAGAGCCAGCAAGACACTGCAGCGGTTCCTAATTCGTCATGCAGTATAAGTTAATGAGCGAATTCTCGAAGCCTACTCAGACTGCCCATTGAATTGATAATTGCGCCAAAATGTTTGCAACTATCTACTAACAAAGATTTATATCGCTTCAAGTCGCTGATGGGCATTTTTGTAATAACAAATCTAGGATCAAATTTAAATGGCTGCTATGCGTGAGATGAAACATGCAATCCACCATCAATGTCGAAAAATCAACAAAAATTGCTCTTTGGTGACCAAAATTGTTACCTATAACATGGTAACTGGAGACAGAAAGACTTTCAAATTTCCAAAATATTTTTGCTGAAAAATATCTAGAAATTTTACTCTCTTCAACTAAACAATTAAGTATCAAAATCTGAATAAATGCTGTTGAACCATGTTTCCGGCAATGCAGCATTGATGAAAATGATGGAGTGATGAAAATCACCATCGATCCATTTGCTACATTACTAAACATTCTTCACTGTCTCCTAATAATTAAAACCATTTGTAAACCATTTAATGTCCATCAAACGTGTTTGTTACTCGAATAACTGTAGTTTGTTGTTTAAAATTACAATTTTTCTTTACAATAATTGTTAATTTTGCATAAAATACCTATTAACACTTTTTCCATGTTTTTTTTCTTCTTTAAATAAACAACCAGAGTTTTTTGTGAGCCCAGTGTAAAAGCTTTCATGGTACAAGACTTTTCGGCCAGGCTGTGGTTTTGTTTTACTGGGAAATGGCGGTATGAGCGTGATTGTGTGATTCTTGGACAAGGTCACAGTAGTAGTACAGTGGTCTGGCCCACTGTGCGCCGTCCGCGTACTTTCCTTAGTCACTATGAACCAAAATTGATGAAATTTATAGGACCCATTTGGGGTTCTAGTTGGTCCGCGAAGATCGGCGTTACTGTCAGTCATCTCTAAGGGTTGAAAAATGGGGGGGGTTGAAATTTCCAAGACACCTTTATCTCGAATTTTTTAACGTTTTTCAATTGGTTGCTTCATGAATAACAACGGATAATTAATGATTTAATTCTTGAATCCACCGCATATTTATAAAACTGTAATTGACCGGTTGGCTCTAGTACTCGATTTTGGGGCTTTCCTGGGAGGGGGGGGGGGGGGGGGCTCGAGGGTCTGTAATGACTACAGAAAACACTGACCTACGCAGAAGGGTCGTCTACACACGTAATTAGTAAACCGCTCTGTGATAGTTCGCAGCGTTTTTTATTCCATTTTCGAATTCTACGTACTTGTAACGTTGTGGTGTGTGGGGGGGGGGGGGGGGGTTTAAATTTTTTGTATTTTCTATGTTTGATTCAGGAGTATCATTATTGAAAACATTAACCCAAAACCGATCGTCATTAACCCTGTAACAATGGAAAATATGTATCAACTTATGGCTGACGTACCTACCGATAAACCAATTTTCGCCTATCAACAGAAATCTTCAAGTTTCATACTGAAATATTGATCCCAAGCCTCTAAATAAATTTAACTACCAGTCAACTATCAGTCAAGAAACATCTCAAATTGATGCAAAATTCTAAGTTTTTATGAAATATAATAATATTGCTACCAGCTATTCAAAATAGCCATGGAAGTTGCACAGTATCGAGGTTCATGGGATTTTACAGTTTCATCAATTCACCTTTGGTGCACTGAACTAATGATAATTGTTGACTTGGTGAGTTGTTGAAACGTTATTTTCGAGAGTCTGGGCCCGCTGCAACCCAGACCGTTGTTTCTAGAGGATTTGTCGAGCCCATAAATAAGAAAAACCGTTCGGCAGTTTCTTCCATAGCTTCACCCAACAGGATATGCAAGGAGTGGTCGAGGGGTTCAATAAAACTCCCTCGCTTCACATACCCGGCTCACGTTCACTCCACACACAAAAACATTCGCGTACACACACACACACACACACACACACATAAACACACACAACTAGGCCACAGTTGTGTCTGGAGCGGGGTAGCGGATCCCACTTGTGAATGCCCGACCGCCTGCCGCGACCCTGGCGGCACTTCCTCAACTTATCCTGGAACAGTCATCCGGTTTCCTTTACCCTTCTGCTTCCCTGTACCTCCGAACCCACTTTTGGTTTATTATTCTGTGAGTAATACACCTATGCATTAGCTCAGCAAAAATTATTATAACACCCCCTCAAAACTTTTGGTTTATTATTCTGTGAATAATACACCTATGTATTCGGTCAGCAACAAATTTTTGTAACACCCCCTCAAACTTTTTTCTTTTCCATTTCAAGGTGCGTAGATTCCAAAAATGCAATGTCCGTCCACCGTACGCCGTCCGCCGTATCACGTGTACAGGCTTCATTTTCGGTCTAAAAAAGTCGTTCTTTCGCACACATGCTCCATTTGGGCCCTAGTTGTGTCCCGAAACTTTTCAGCCCGATCGGAATATACCCAGGGGTGTTATGAGTGAAAATGTGTATAAAAATAGGTACTTTTTGCGTTTTAGCAACATGTTAGTAACATGAGCTTCTGAGATATCGTTTTCCATGTTTTTGTGGACGAGAAGACCGAATATGAAGTCGATTTTGACCAAGGAGTGGGAAATTGAGGTTGTACCAGATGTTCAGCTCCCAAATTTGATTTTTATGACTCAAAAACCTGGGAAATCGTCTGAAATCACCATCAATTTGTAGAATAGCACTAGGAAAAGTTTCAACACGTGGATCAAGACGATTAAATGGCACTACCAATATGATCAACGATAATTTGAAAAAAAAAAAAAGGAGCGTACCTATTTCAAGTTTTAGGGGCCAAAATTGGTAGCTATTTCAACTATTTTCAGCTATTTCAACATGAAAGTAACAATAAATGAACAGCCAGCATTTCTGTAGGTATGTCCAGTAGAATAATAAACCCATGTGACAAGGACTTTGCAGCGTTTTTCTTTTACGTTTCAAGGTGCGTGGATTCAAAAAACGCTGCCAGTCATCACGCAACGGTTTATTACTTACCTGTATAGATGCCCCTTCTGAGTAGGTCACAGTTTTCTGTGGTCAACACCTACCTACTCTAGCTTCCCCCCAGGAAAACCCTAAATCGAGTACTGGAGCCGGCCGGGAATGAAAGTTACATAAATATTCTGTGGATTCAACAATATTCCATCATTGACCTTTTTGTTGTTATTTATGAAGCATAGGGTTTGTTCAAGTTACAAACGCTGCGAAGTCCTTTTCACATGGGTTTATTATTCTATCGGGCATACCTACTGAAATGTTGGCTGTTCACTTATTGTTTCTTTTAAGTGCAATAATTGAAATAGCTATTTTTGGTGGTTTCCACAATTTTTGGCTCCCCAAAACACGACTTAGGCTCCTGCTTTTTTACTAATTATATTTTATCATTGATAGCGCCATTTAAGTGTCTTGATTTAGCTGTTAATACTACTTCCATTGTTATTATACACATTTATCGTAATTTCAGACAATTTCCAGGTTTTAGCCTAATAAAAAATGATTTTTGGTAGCTTCACCTTCGTTAAAGCCTCAATTCTTCACTCTGTCGTCAAAATCAACTCCATATTCGATCTTCTCGCCCTAAAAAAATATGAAAAACTATTCCTCACAAGCTTATGTTCATTAAAACCTCAAAAAAAACCTCGAGAAACCCTATTTTTACACCCATTATTCACCCGTAACACCCCTGGGTGTATTCCCATCGAGCTGCCAAGCTTCGGAGCACAACTAGGAACCAAATGGAGCTTGTGTGCGGAAGAACGAAAATTTAATATTTAAGGCCAAATGCCGAAATTTAAGGTAAATTTAAGGCGGAAAGAACCTCAATTCTTCGGTCGTTGTTCAAAATCGATTTCATGTTCGGTCTCCTCGCCCTAAAAAAACATGGAAAACCATACCTCACAATCTCATGGTCACTAAAACCTTTAAAAAAAACCCCTCGAAAACAGATATTTTTACACTCGTTTTTCACTCATATTACCCTTGGGTGTTGCCATACCTCCCGGAGAAGTCCGTCGTCAGTAGCTGGTTGGGTATACTCAACCAGCGGAAACCTTACACTATCGGAAATAACTCGGGTACATACCCGATCGGAATATACTCAAGGGTTATTTCCGATCGGGCGGCAAGTTTCGGGTCACAACTAGGGCCCAAATGGAGCATGTGTGCGAAAGAACACATGATACGGCGTACGGTGGACGGACATTGCATTTTTGAAATCTACGCACCATAGAACGTAAAAGAAGAAATGTTGAGGGGGGGTGTGAAGAAAATTGTTTGCTGATAGGTGTATTATTCACGGAATAATAAACCAAATGCAGTGTAATGTCCCTCCGCTGTATCCCCCAATCTACGTCTAAACAATTCTTTCTTCCGCACACAGGCTCCATTTGGGCCCTGCTTTGTCCCTTATCTTTGCAGCCCGAACGGAATATACCCAGGGGTGTTATGGGTGAAAATGGGTGAAAAATAGGTTTTTGGTTGTTCCAGTAACATGGCCTGTGAGGTATCGTTTTCCATGTTTTTTAGGGGAGGGAGACCGAATATGAAATCGTTTTTGAACAGCGAGCGAGGAATTGAGGTTCTAACACAGTTTCAGCCTTTAATTTACGTTAAATTTTGGTATGAAATCGTCGTTTTCCCGCACACAGTTTGGGTCCCCGTTTGGGAACACGCTCGGCAGCCCGATCGGAATATGCGGGGTAAAAATGAGGGTTTTCGAGGTTTTCTCGATGCTTTAATGATCATGAGCTTGTGAGGTTCGTTTTTCATGTTTTTTAGCGCGAGAAGAGCGAATGTGAAGTCGATTTTAACCAAACAGTGAATAATTGAGGTTGTACCGAAGGTTCAGCTCCCAAAATTCATTTTTTACGAGTCGAAAACCTGGGAAATTGTCTGAAATCCCTATCAATTGGTATAATAACAATGGAAGTAGTATTAACAGGTAAATCACGACAATTAAATGGCACTATCACTGTTCAAGGATAATTAGTAATAAACAACCAAAATGGCGGAAACATAAAAAATAGCTGTTTCAATTATTGCGCATGAAAGAAACAATAAATGAACAGCCAACATCTCTGTAGGAATGTCCAGTAGAATAGTAAACCTTCTGAAAAGGACTTCGCAGCGTTTTTTTTTTAAGGGGGAACGTTTCATTATGTAAGGCCATGTCACCCCCATTCCACTGGACACGAACCCTTTCCCATTGTCCTGTACACACATAAGGATATCCACAGCCTTTGGATAGATCCTCTGTGCTCACTCAACGATCCACTCCACCATTCATGTACCTATTTATGTAGCACAAATATTTGACTGTAACAAAACAAGGTGGAGGGATATTGCCGTTTATTTCAAGCGTATAATGATAACGTGAACTCCACAGGCGTTTTTGGGTGATTTAGTCCTCCGCTGAAGCCCCGTTCCAAGTAAGCCAACCCTGCGACTCCACGGATTACTGCAAATTGATCCGTAAATCGGCACAACTTTTGTTGGAACCACCGTTCCAAATCCAGAAATCCGTATGGAGAATCTGCATCGCCAAAAGGCTGCAGAGGGGCATACATGAGTGATTACTTATTACAGTTGAACAACGTTGAAAGGCAATATTTTTCTGTAACACTTTTTATACCCCAAGGCACTAATGGATGGTTCTCCGTGTATGGAACTGCCTTTTTTCCAACACATGCAGTGCTATAATTGGTTTATTACTTTCAATAATGAGTTAATAATTTTCAGTAATAAGCATGGTGGAGGGGGGGGGGGGGGGGGTTGCCCCTTCTGCGTAGATCACTGTTTTCTGTGGTCAATACCTAGCCTCGTGCTTCCCCCAAGGAATCCCTAAATCAAGTACTGGAGCCGGCCTGGGAATTAAGTTTCATAAAAATGCGCGGGATTCAATAATTCAATCATTAATTATTTGCTGTTGTTCATGAAGCATAACGTTTGCTCAAGTTACAGAAGTAATCTATCAACAAAATCCAAACGAGCCATCATTCTTCAAATAAATAATATCACAGTACAACCAACTCGACTTCACACAGCCATCCGAGATTATAATCAGGTGCTCCCTAGCGATGATATCT
Source organism: Leptopterna dolabrata (assembly GCA_954871275.1). NCBI lineage: Eukaryota > Metazoa > Arthropoda > Insecta > Hemiptera > Miridae > Leptopterna > Leptopterna dolabrata. The sequence continues at coordinate 49,835,815 of OX940979.1, forward strand.
GGGCCGGATTTATACCGTTTCATTCGCGATCATGTTGACGAAGTGTTTCGATGCAAACAAACGGCTGGTCCTACAATACTCGGATGGTCTCAAAAAATGCATTAGTTTGAGATCAAATTAAAATTTCAAAAAACCATACCCTTGTATTGAAGAAAGTTTTGAGCTACGGCGTTCTGAAAATGTAAATCCCTATTTTTCACCACTGAGATAACTGACAGTAACGCCGAGCTTCGCAGACCAACTGCACTCTAAGTGGGACCAAACCAAATTTCATTAATTGTCGTTCATGGTAACTAAGAAAATTGCGAAGTACGGCGGACGGACAGAAATTTTTGATTTTTGTACTCTATTTTCGGATTCTACATACCCTGAAACGGTAACCGGGGGGAAACGGAAATGGGGGGGGTATCATTATTATTATCCTTTTTTTCATGCTGGATTCCAAAGGTTCATTATTGAAAACAATAAACCGGAATGAATGCCCGTCCGCCGTACGTCGCACTTTTCTTAGTTTCCATGAAGTAAAATTAATGAAATTTGGTGTTTGGGTCCCATATGGGGTCTTGTTGGTCCGCGAAGCTCGGCGTTACTGTCAGTCATCTCTAAGGGGTTCAAAATAGGGGTTGAAATTTTCAGAACGCCGTAGCTCGAAAACTTCCAAGGGAAAGTAATGTTTTTGTTCGTTTTTAGGTTGATCTCGATCTTGACAGTTTTTTGAAACCACCCGGAGCATTTTACGTCCAGCCGTTCGTTCACAGTAAGACCCTGAAGTGAGATAGGGAACTCCTGATTATAATCACGCTTGGTTGTATTAAATCGATTTCGTTGTTCCCCGGTATTATTTCATTTGAAGAATGATGGATATTTTGGATTTTGTTATGTTTCATGAATAACAACAAAATAGTAGATAGTTAATTGTAGAATTCTTGAATCCATCGCATAGTTATGAACTTGAATTGCCCGGCTGGCTCCAGTACTCGATTTAGGGCTTTCCTGACGGGAGCACGTGGGTAGGTATTGACAAAGAAAACATTGTTCAACGCAGAAAGGACATATATATATATAGACAACTAATAAACCATTGTGTAATCATTTCTAGAGTTTTTTCAACAATATTACACTATCCAAGACGTAGGTAAGTTGGTGCTCCAAAAATGGTGGGCAGTAGAGTAACGAAATGGCGGGAACGCACTTAGTCTATCAACTGATGTGTGAACCTTTCCATTCAATTTCCGCAACACGAGCGCTGATGAAAATTATTCAGAATTAGGTACCTCGTATTCTCAGGGGCAAACACACGAAAATGCTACGAAGCAATGTATCCCGAACCTAATTACCTGTAATAAACTTATAACTTAAAAACACAATTAGTTGCGTTACTGCTTCAAGATAGTAAAATTCAGGCCTGTAAAAACCTTGTCTTGTCATTCAAATCCCTCCAGCGTAATGAAATTCTGAGTCAACAAGTCATTCTGATTTCAGAGGTGAAATCTATTATTTCCCTGGCCAATCAGTTATGGGGATGAACATAAGCCATCAGCTATGTGATTGTTATTAAATTTACAAGGCTCTGAATGATATATGTAGGCGACTTGTGATCATGATTGCCTCGTCATATTAAATTATGCGCCTTGGTCTAGAAATTTCCATATTAATAGGCAATAACAGTTTAGGATGTGTTTCGATATTGAGATGCAAACAGGATGGCTAATTACAATGGTTTTCCCAGTGGGTCGAGTTTGAAAATGTAACAGGATGACCCCCAATGGCTCACAACCATTCAGTGACCTTGCACATGCACTGCAAGAAATTGATTAAATGTGCATACCCAATCGGTGGGACAATTTTGAATGATGAGGGGGACATTTAAAAATCAACAGTGACTTGTAACGTGTTACAGTGTTTTCAAATGTGTAACAAGTGTTCCTGTAGTTTTTCTAATTCTTTGTTCTCCACCAGTAAAATATTAGTGAGGTAGTAGCATTACGATGGAGGTTAGTCACCTTGTAGTTGTTCAGATGTCGTTTCCTGAACCAGAACTTGATACTACTTCTCATTCCCCTTTTTCCCTCTCATACTTCTGCTACCCAGAAGTATGTCATGTGAGGAGGAGTGTAACAGTGCGGCTGTTCTCAAGTAGTTTTTTGGTCCGGTGGGAATGGGATCGGTGGGCGGAAGCCTAATCGATATCACTTCTTAACCGGTGATAATCACGCTGGTCGAGTAGGAGGACTCGCGAATGTCCACCACCACTGTCACACTCTGCCACATGTTTTAAAGCGTTTCAAAATACTTGTAGTTTCCCCTTCTGCATAGATCATTATTTTCTGTAGTCAATGCCCCCCCCCCCCCTCCCACAACTCCACGCCCCAACGAAAGCCCTAAATCGAGTACTGGAGCCGGCCTGGGAATTAAGTTTCATGAAAATGCGCGGTATTCAGTAATTCAATCATTAATTATTTCTTGTTATTCATGAAGCATAAAGTTTGTTCAAGTTACAAAAGTACCTATCAACAAAATCCAAAAGAGCCATCCATCATCTTTCAAATGAAATAGTATCACAGAACAACCAACTCGACTTCTTACAGCCATCAGTGATTATAATCAGGTGTTCCCTAGCAATGATATCTGGGTCGGATTTATACCGTTTCATTCACGATCATGTTGACGAAGCTTTTAGTTACAAAAACGGCTGGACGTACGATGCCCCGGGTGGTCTCAAAAAATTCTCTTGTTCAAGATCAATTTAAAAACGTTAAGAAAACCCCTCTATTGAAAACCCTTCTATTGAAAGTTTTCAAGCTTCGGCGTTCTGAAAATTTCAACCCCTATTTTTCACCCCTTAGAGATGACTTACAGTAATGCCAAGTTTCGCGGATCATTTAAACCCCAAATGGGATTTCATTAATTTCGGCTCATGGTAACTAAGGAATGTGCGAAGTAGGTACGGCGGATGGACAGAATTCAAGATCAATTTAAAAAACGCTGCAAATCCCTGCACAACGGTTTATTATTTTGTACAGAATACCCTACTATTACAGATCACAGGTCTCCGTATAGATAACCCTTCTATATAACATATGTACTAGTCTACACATATTATGTAGATCTCGGACCTTCCGTAGGTTAGTACCTAACCCCGTACTCGTTACTAGGTACCTACCTAAACCGTTGTGTAAACATTTACCAGTATAGGTTCCCCTTCTACGGAGATAGAATAATGAACCGTTGTGCAATAATTTGCCCATCAATAATACTTCAACGGTTGTTCAAGTTGCTAAAGTACCTATCAACAAAATCCAGCCCCTTCTTGGTAGACGAGCCGTTGTGTAATAATTTACCGTTGTGTAATAATTTACCCATCAATAATACTTCAACGGTTGTTCAAGTTACAAAAGTATCTATCAACAAAATCCAGCCCCTTCTGGGTAGATGAGCCGTTGTGTAATAATTTACCGTTGTGTAATAATTTGCCGTTGTGTAATAATTTACCCATCAATAATACTTCAACGGTTGTTCAAGTTACAAAAGTATCTATCAACAAAATCCAGCCCCTTCTGGGTAGATGAGCCTTGTGTAATAATTTACCGTTGTGTAATAATTTGCCGTTGTGTAATAATTTGCCGGTGTGTAATAATTTGCCATTGTGTAATAATTTACCCATCAATAATACTTCAACGTTTGTTCAAGTTTCAGAAGTACCTACCAACAAAATCCAATAGTCCATCACTTATCAAATGAAATAGTATCGCAGAACAACCAACTCGACTTCATACAGCCATCCTTGATTATAATCAGGTGCTCCCTAGTGATGATATCCGGGCCGGATTTATACCGTTTGATTAACGATCGTGTTGACGAAGCTTTTTGGTGCTCACGAACGGCTGGACGTACGATGCTCCGGGGTGGTCTCAAAAAATTGTTCAGCTCCAGACAAATTTAATAACGTAAAAAAACCATACCGTTCTATCGGAAGTTTTCGAGCTAAGGCGTTTTGAAAATTTCAACCCCTATTTTGAACCCCTTAGAGATGACTGACAGTAACGTCGAGCTTCGAGGACCAACTAGACCCCGAGCGGAACCTATAACCCGAATTTCATCAATTTTGTTTCATGGTAACTAAGAAAAGTGGCCCTTACGGCGTACGGCGGACAGACATAAATATTTTTATTGCAGTTTTGGATTCTACATACCTTGAAACGTAAACCCTAAAATTTTGAGGGGGGGTAAGAATTTTTGTTTTCATGCTCGATTCCAATGGTTCATTATTGAAAATAATAAACCAAAAGTAAGAAAACCATACCCTTCTATTGAAAGTTTTCGAGCTACGGCGTTCTGAAAATTGCAACCCCTATTTTTCACTCCTTAGAGATGAATGACCGTAACGTCGAGCTTCTCGGACAAACTAGACCCCAAACGGGACCTACAAACCAAATTTCATTAATTTTGGTTCATGATAACTATGAAAAGTGCAAAGTACGATGTACGGTGGACGGACAGAATTTTTGTTTTTCATTTTCGGATTCTACGTACCTTGAAACGGAAACCAATAAAGTTTTGAGGGAGGGTTAAACATTTTATTTTATTTTTTTCATGCTCGATTCCAAAGGTTCATTATTGAGAATAATTAACAAAAATTGACTTTCGACGAAAATGTACCTGGCAAACGGGTACCGAATTTTGATGTAGCCCTGGTTTCTCTTCCCGAGCGTAGGATCATGGAACGAAATGAACAAACAGATTTCTTCAATAAGTATCTGAGACGAGTGGACATTTTCGACGAGAATTTACAGTGGTAATATCTTAGGGAGAATATTGCGGGTAGGTCACACTCACTTAACTCGGGTATCCGATTGAGCTCGGTAGACGTAATTATTATACGGTAAATCATCTAATAAGCCGGATTAAATGACGTGGGGCGCAGGTGTCTGAGATATCCTGGCACGGAGAGGTTTACCGAGGGAAAATACCGGAGTTAGTCGACCCCACTCGGAGCACAGGTATTAGAATGTGACTACACAGTGAATATAATGGGCGGTGGCTTTTAGGGCTTCATCACACTCAGGCAACATTGAATGAATGTGCTTCAATTTGGCCACCTGTGAAACCTGTCTGATATGAAAGGTGATGATAGTTGCGGTGTCGGTGTGACGAGATTAAATACGGAATTATTTCATGCCCCAAAAGGATGGGTGATGAAAAGAAGCGGACTGCAGAATGATTTATTTCCGTATAAACAACTGTCTCGTTTTATTATAGTTGTTAATCTCAATAATAAATAATTAAATCAATGATCTTTGGCCTGAGGATGAAAAAGAAGGATGTGAATGCGATATAGAACGAGGATACTACATACGTGTAGTGCGAGACCTGATGCTGCTTGTATGAAATTAATGTGACTCATCGATGATCAGGGTGGATGGATTTGTGGGGGGGGGGGGGGGGGTTCCATCACACTGTCCATGCTTCCACTGGATATTTCGAAAATTTTCGAAAGAAGCCAAAATATCTTCCTAATCTCCTTCCGTTTGAGTAAACGACAATAGTTCCAGTGGAATGATAGTAAAGTAATTTCACAAAGTGAGCATCACAGGTAGCCGAGTGGTCTAAGGCGTTGGTGTCTGAAGCCGCTCGACTCCCAGTGGCCCGGGTTCGACGCCCGGTTGAGAAAAGAAATTTTCTCAGGCAGAGGGTTCAGTGCACTTGCCGCAAAAAATATTGATTTGAGATACCATACCGTAAGTTTAACTCAGCGAATTCAATATTTACTATTTATATATTTCTAAAATATCACAAAGTGGCAATTTGAGAACGACTCCTATAAATATTTGAATAAATGAAACGCCTAGTTTAGGCTAACATAGACAAATAATGCTTGCTCCGTATTCCTTCCGCACGGAAAATTTACCAACCATCGTTTCTCTCACCAACCCCATAGCTGCTTCTCTCTGCATATGTAATTCATGAATTAGTTTAAGAGATGGTCTAAGCAGACCGCCTTACTTCATACATTGCTCTGGTGAAACGTTTTTACCTTCTAAGACCGCCTTGAAAATAATGACCTACCAAATATTCGCCAATAAAATACTTACATTATAATTTTTTTTGACCTCTTTGACCATTTTGGGTAGGTATATCATTTATCGTAACTGCAAAAACAGTGGTGTGAGGAATTCGGCGAGTGTCATCTGGTAGGTGGTCCCACGAGAATTTGAAAGTAAATGTGATTGATTATTGAGGTCCGTTCAAATTTCTCATATGTGTTTAAATTCGACATGTCAAATCCCGAGTTCTCTGTAGTACCTAAAAATACAGTTGATTTTGTTAACTTATGTACGATCACGAACGACTGAGCAAACATAATATTTATTTATCCTCTGTTTGGAGCTCAACAAAAATGTTTTCAGTCAAAATTACAACAACATTTTCGCGTTCTCCCGGGAGTTGTTTTTGATCACAATATGAAATGGAAGAAACAAATCAACGACGTAAATAATAAACTCAGAAAATTAATATATGTATTTGCGAGGTATAGAAGGGTGGTTCCTCTAAAAGTTTTCAGGGTTGTTTATTTTGCACTGGTGCAGTGATTACCAACAGTGGGTATCTAGAATATACGCCTCCATTATTTAAAAAAACAAATATTTTGGACATTTTAAAACTCAATTAAGCTTCCTCTATACGGAAGGTCCTGAGGGAGAAGTCGTTTTCGCTCCCTCAGCATACTCCGCCAAACCGCTACCAGGTTTTTGGATTTATGGTTCTCCCCCGTTTCGCCGCTACGGCGGGTTTGAATAGCTATCGGTATTTCGGGACTAAAGAGTTTAACCAATTACCGAATGAGTTGAAGTCATAGGGGAATATTTTCCTTAGTTATAAATTATTTTTCATGTATTTTTATTATTTTATCTGGAAACAAAAGAAAAAAAAGGACCTCAGGCTTCAAGGAATTTTGATCCGTATCATTTCGTTACTATCGTATCCCAAGAATGGACCATACAAACGACCTTAAATTTCGAGGGCATGTGGAAAAAGACCTGTGGATGGTAGGCAGGTCCTTATGTTCCATTTGTAACGATGTAGTGAAACTATTGTACCCACCTACTTCACATGGTTCTTGAATTAATGTATTAATGTATGACAACGATGCCTAAAACGTTGGGCTTGCATAAGGTTTTAGGCGCAAAAATCTTCATTGTATTTTTACTTATTGGGAAAGGGGATTCGAACTGCCGCTTTTGACGAAGGTTTCATCCAAGGATACTAGACTAAGAAGGTAGAGGTCACGAAAAAGGGGGCTGGCCGTCGTGACGTCACTGGCATCAAGCGACTGCCTGGGCTCCCTTTACTTTCTATTGCAGCCCTTGCGTACCAAGCTTTTACTGAAAAACCGAAAGTCATATAAAAATTGCTGGAAACGTGGATACCTACCTAGTAGATAGGTACCTAAGTATTTAAACCATTTCACACCACCTTTCATTCGAAAATGCTAGAACAGCGAATATTCAAGTGCGACTACCCAATTTTCATATTTTTCTCTTTTCTCCGGGCTATCTTCTCTTTTTTGAATAAGTCAATGATGCCAGTATTTAAACGGAATGAAGCTTTTGGGGTTTTTAATACGTACACTACGTTTGAACAGTTTCAAACAACGAGTATATTAATTCAAACTGTAAAATAGTATTAGAGATTTCATGAAGCTGACAATAATAATCAGTAATTACAATAACTAGGTACCTACCTAAACATGAGACATGTTCTTTAATTTAAGGATGTCATCCCTCGCACTGGCAAGCTGTTGTTGAAGGTGTTTATTTTCTTGTTGTAGCCTCATATTTTCAGCCATCAAGAAAACAACTTCTGCAGGTCTTTCATTATGAATCTCATTACGATGATCTACTACTTGTATAATTGAGTCCTCAAATGCCTGGTCTTGGATGCCATCAATAATATTTTGTTTAGAGCGTAGGACTTCCTCAATTTCTTTACGGGTATTTCGCTTTTGTACTCGTGCTTGACGTTGTGCAGAACCAGTTTTATTTTCTGCCAAGCTTCTTAAAGGTAAATGCAAATGCGGGACTACGTCAGGCTTCAGCTTGTATTTTAGTGGAAGACCCAATAATTCACCTGAAAAAAAGAAAAAAATACCCTTGACTTAACTTCATGTCTAGCTCTACGTTCCTTAGCGATTACAATTGTTTTGAAGAAACGATTTTGTTGTTTTCCTCTGGAATATAATTATATAGTAATATATTTTTTTAGTAACTCACCTTTCAGATCTCGCAAGTAGTCACATTGGTCAAAATGTGCAGAGCAGACTCGAGCTTTTTCAACCGAAAACGAATCAGACCGTTTGCACGAATTTAACCACTTTAATCGATAAACATTGTCGCGAGGAAATCGGTGAAAATGCAACCCTGATTCTTTGTTATCACTGTGATTTGAACACCCACAAACAGCACAACAAACCATCATGAACCGTCGTCAAACAGGAAGAAATACACTGCCAAGGTGATGGCACAGGAGCTTCCTCGTAACAATCATAGTGACCCATTATAAAATAGAACAGACTCGGAAGCAAAATAACATAACATTACATTACATTACATTACATAACATTACATAACGTTAAATATACATATTACATAACATTACATTACATAACATAACATTACATAACATTACATGAAATATACGTATTATACATAACATGACTTCCATAATACATTACGTCCATTATACATAACTAGCCTGACCGCTCGCTTCCGCTATCCGAGATTCGCTGTACGCAGTATCGTGGAACCAATAAACGACGGAAAAATCCCATACCCTACCGGGTATTTGTGCCCAATTTTATCAAAATCCGTCAAGCCATTCAGGAGTTGACCATGGTCGACCATATTTCCGCTATGGTCAGGGAATTAAAAATGCGCCTACGTTCAACTTGGGAGGCTACCGGATATTGGTGCCAAATTTGGTCGATATCCGTTGAGCAATTCGGGATTCGACCATTGAGGGGCCCATGGATGCGCTAAGGTCGACCGCGGGGGTAGTCCGAAGGGTCGATCGTAGATAGAATTTCACGTAGATCACGAATACGCGATAAAAAATAGGGGTTACCATTTCAATTAACGAAGTTGACCATGGTCGACCATAGTTCCGCTATGGTCAGGGAATTAAAAATGCGACGTTGCACAACTTGGGAGCCTACTGGATACTCGTGCCAAATTTGGTCGATATCCGTCAAGCCATTCAGGAGTTGACCATGGTCGACCATAGTTCCGCTATGGTCAGGGAATTAAAAATGCGACGTTGCACAACTTGGGAGCCTACTGGATATTCGTGCCAAATTTGGTCGATATCCGTTGAGCAATTCGGGATTCGACCATGGAGGGGCCCATGGATGCGCTATGGTCGACCGCGGGGGTAGTCCAAGGGTCGATCGTAGATAGAATTTCACGTAGATTACGAATACGCGATAAAAAATAGGGGTTACCATTTCAATTAACGAAGTTGACCATGGTCGACCATAGTTCCGCTATGGTCAGGGAATTAAAAATGCGACGTTGCACAACTTGGGAGCCTACTGGATATTCGTGCCAAATTTGGTCGATATCCATCAAGCCATTCAGGAGTTGACCATGGTCGACCATAGTTCCGCTATGGTCAGGGAATTAAAAATGCGACGTTGCACAACTTGGGAGCCCACTGGATATTCGTGCCAAATTTGGTCGATATCCGTCAAGCCATTCAGGAGTTGACCATGGTCGACCATAGTTCCGCTATGGTCAGGGAATTAAAAATGCGACGTTGTACAACTTGGGAGCCTACTGGATATTCGTGCCAAATTTGGTCGATATCCGTTGAGCAATTCGGGATTCGACCATGGAGGGGCCCATGGATGCGCTATGGTCGACCGCGGGGGTAGTCCGAAGGGTCGATCGTAGATAGAATTTCACGTAGATTACGAATACGCGATAAAAAATAGGGGTTACCATTTCAATTAACGAAGTTGACCATGGTCGACCATAGTTCCGCTATGGTCAGGGAATTAAAAATGCGACGTTGCACAACTTGGGAGCCTACTGGATATTCGTGCCAAATTTGGTCGATATCCATCAAGCCATTCAGGAGTTGACCATGGTCGACCATAGTTCCGCTATGGTCAGGGAATTGAAAATGCGACGTTGCACAACTTGGGAGCCTACTGGATATTCGTGCCAAATTTGGTCGATATCCGTCGAGCCGTTTGGCCGTGCATAGAAGGACAGACAGACAGACAGAGCGCATGCGCAGGGCGAACCGCTGGCTCTATCATGTTGAAATTTATATGGGACCTCAATGGGCCCTACCCGCTTAATCCCTGAGAATTACATTGAAATTGAGTGAAATCTTTGGTTACTACGGCTGTAACAAGGAAATTGAATCTATTTCACGCCAGCGCATGCGCAGAGCGCACCGAGGGTCCGATCATGCTGAAATTCATACTGGAACTCACTAGGCCTTGTCCAAACAACCCTTGAAAATGTGAGCGAAATTGAATCAAAATTGTGAAAGTTATGCGTGTTTGTTGAATTTAACGTTAGCGCATGCGCAGGGCGTACCGCTGGATCAATCATGTTGAAATTTGTATGGGACCTCAAGGGGCCTTATCCGCACCATCCCTCAAAATTTGAGCTGAATCAATTCAAAATCGTGGAAGTTATGGCTGTAACAAGGAAATGCGGACAGACTCACAGACTCACAGATTCACAGACTCACAGATTCACAGACTCACAGACTCACAGACCGACAGACACGGAACCAAATTTGTTCAGTAGGCTTTGAAACGCAAAATGCAAGTGGAAATTTTGATTTCTGAAGACAAAAATTTTTTGGCTCACGAAAGTGAACACAAGGCTTCCGCTGCTTCGCAGACTCGGAAGCAATACCAACTGGCTAACTAGATTCAAGCAGCCGAGCTGAGTGAAAGGTGCCAGTGACGTATCCTTGGTTTCATCATATTGCTTTCGTCAGAGTCAGGAGAAGGTTCTTTGCGATATGTTCATTCAGAGGTCCACGCTCGCTGAAACAGTAGTTGGAAAAATAGTTACTAGGTTCGGTCGAGAAATAAGTTCAGATGGTTTTAGGCCGACATTTCGATGTATTTGTACATAATCTTCAGGGCTGCAAGAATGAACCGAAACAGGAATGTTACACTTACGACTATTTCAGTAAGTGCCAGTTATAGTGATAGATGGTGATAGCTAAATAATGAAATTGAATGTTGTTCGAAAAGGAATGTTGGGAATTTTTAGCAACAATGGAAAAGAAAACAAATTGCAAATAAAAATGCAGTACAAAAGCAAAACAGAAGTAGGTGAAATGTGATACAAATGTAGGGAAATTGCAGTAAAATGCAATACAAACTTGGGTAGGTACCTAAAAATAGTTAATAGTCCTAAAAATAGTTACGCTGGTAGCGCTCTCTCGTCGGGAAGCGGCAGGTGTCAAGTGGCGTGACGAGGGCCGCCCAGTCGTACTTATCCGCCAAGGCCCGAGAGGTTCAAATGAGCTCTTCTAAATTCAGACGAGCGGAAGAAGAAGCAGCTCAGCGAACGAATTTTCCACCGTCGCCCATCTCATTAGATGTGCACTTCAGCTTGCAACTCTGTCACGAAGGACCGCTTGCCATGATTCGGGGTTTCATTGAAAGTAACTTACGACTGTCTCTTACCTGGGAAATCATTAAACGGTCCTAGTGCTTAATGGATTTGATTTGTGTCGTGAGTCCCTCCCGGGAACACTCCACTAACAACCTTAAAGCTCTCACCAATATTCCTATGTAAAAATTACCTTCCGCTAATAAACATCTGAGTGGGGAGACAGGCGACAGAATCCGGGGGACACAACCTGGTGCCCCACTACCAGCTCCCAACAGGGAGCTGGAGGGAGAGGACTCCAAGTCCTATATAACCCCGGATCCTGGAGCTTTAGCTTCATTCGACACTTCCTCTAACCAGCTCTCTCTTCTCTCTCTACCTTCCTCCTCCCAGATGCCTGGTGGTATCCGCCGCTCTGGGAATTCACCTCCTACCTTTTCCCCTTGTCTACATCGGTGGATATCCGCCGCCTAGACAAGCACCTTCCTTCACCTACATCGGTGGATTACCGCCGCCTAGGTGAATTTCCTTCCTCTCGCCTACATCGGTGGATTACCGCCGCCTAGACGAGATTCCTTCCACTCGCCTACATCGGTGGATTACCGCCGCCTAGGTGAACTTCCTTCCTCTCACCTACATCGGTGGATTACCGCCGCCTAGGTGAAATTCCCTCGCTCTCCTCTATTCACTCCTTCACGCCACCGTGATGATAAATTCAAATTCATCACAGTGGTGAACCCGACGTTCATCCAACCTTCTACCCTCCCACCTGTACCGTCGCCTACGTCATCAGCTACACGACGTCGTGACGGCCGACATCGCTCGAACATTCTGGCTGCGAGCCCTCCCACACCCCATCCAGATGGCGCTCGCCAGCCACCTCGACGGACCGGACGAGCCGCTCCTCCGTCTAGCCGACACGGTTTACGACCTCGCCGCGGCCGCCAGCGTCGCGGAAGTCGCCGCACCCCGCACCCCCACCCCGCGCAGGGACCGATCACCGTCTCAAGAGCGCCGCCGGCCCCCCTCCCTCCACCGGCGCCGCTCCCTCTCCGTCGATCGCCGGCCGACCCCCTCCTCCGACCACCGACGCCAGCGCTCGGCCGACCGCCGCACCGTCTCCCCCACCCAGCAACGAAGAGGGAGGTCCCCAAACACGACAGCCCCCTCCAACTCCGCGCGCCCCACCAGGACCTACCTCCCAGCGGACCCCCCCCACCGATGTTTCTACCATGTGAACTTCGGTGGGGAGGCCCGCAAATGCCAGCCCCCCTGCTCCTACTCCTCCAAGCAGGAAAACGCGGACGCCCGCCGGTAAATCCGGCGGGCCCCCCTCCTCGCCAACACGGGGGGGACCACCACCAACCCCTCCCCGCCCGCATTCACACCACCACCACCAAGCCTCGCTACCCCTCCTACGCCGCCGCCACGGCTGCCAACCTCCCGGCCGCATCTGACGTCGCCGCAAAACACGCCACCTCTCCATCAACTGACACCCCACCCCGAGTCAGCCCCTCCAAGCCCGCCTCCAGGGCAGCCAACCTTCCGGCCGCCACTAGCGCCGCCGCTACCGTTCCCCCACCCCGGAACGGCCCCTCCAACCCCGCCCCCAACGCAACCGCCCCCCCGGCCGCCACTCGCGCCGCCGCTACCGTTCCCCCTCCCCGGACCGGCAAAAAAACGCCCCGCGTCTCCTTCGCGGCGGACCAACCACCGCCATCACAGCCGCCCATCACCTCGGACGATCCAAGCCCCCCCCCTCCGACAGACCCCAACACCTCAGCAATTTTACCACACTCCACCCCAGCTCACCAACGCCTGTTCCTAAAATGCTCAAAAACGCACGTCCCGTTCCTCGTCGACACAGGGGCGGCGCTCTCCATATTCCCGAATAATATTCTCCGGCGACAGGCGCGTTGTTACCGGCAACTCCTCTACGCCGCCAACGGTACCACCATCCCCTCGTACGGGACGTACCGCTCATCAATCCATATGAGCGGGCTCGCGTACGAGTGGGAATTTACCGTGGCGGACGTGGAGAAAGCTATCCTGGGGGCCGACTTCCTCGCATATTTCGGCCTCCAGGTAGACGTCCGTAACGCGCGCCTGCTCGACCCCTCCACCCAGAAACCCATCCCCGGGTTCATTCATGCGGTGGATCGCCCCCCATCCCAGTTTGAACAACTCCTCCTACACTACAAACCCCAGCGCCGCCCCTCAGCTCACATCTCACAGACCCAGCACTACATTGAAACCTCTGGCCCCCCAATATCCGCAAAAGCACGACGCCTCCACCCCCTCCAACTCTCACAGGCCCGCAAACACTTTGATAATCTCATCAAGGAAGGCATTATCCGTCCCTCCAAATCCCCGTGGGCTTCTCCACTACATATTGTGCAGAAGCCTAACGGGGATATCCGCCCCTGCGGTGACTACCGCCGCCTCAATGCCCGAACAACCCCAGATCTCTACAACGTCCCGCATCTCCGGGACTTCTCTTCCCACCTCCACAACACAACCATCTTTTCTACACTCGACATCTCTCGTGCCTTCCATCACATTCACATCTACCCCCCTGACGTTCCTAAAACAGCTATCATCACCCCTTTCGGCCTGTTCGAGTATATCAAAATGGGTTTCGGCCTCCGTAACGCTGCCCAAACATGGCAGCGTTACATGGACAACATTCTACGAGGCCTACCCTTCGTATTCTGTTTTTTGGACGACGTACTGATCGCTTCCCGGGACCCAAAGGAACACCTCGCACACCTGAAACAGGTTCTTGACATCTTCGCCGCCGAAGGCCTCACCATAAACGCTCCGAAATGTGTTCTCGCCCAACCCTCCGTCCGCTGCCTCGGCCACCAGGTTTCGTCCGAAGGAATAAAACCCCTACCGGACAAAGTGCACACCCTCACCGATTTCCCACAACCCAACACTGTCTCAGAACTCCGCCGTTTCCTGGGTATGTTGAACTTTTATCGTAGACACATCAAACACGCAGCACAACATCAACAACCACTCATACACGCTATCCCACAACCGGCCAAGAAAAACGATAAACGCCCCATTTCCTGGACCCCCCACCCTCACAACCGCCTTTCAACAATGCAAACAGGACCTAGTAGACGCCGCTCTATTGGCCCATCCCGATCCCCATGCCCCCCTCTCCATCACCACGGATGCGTCCGACTGGGCCATCGGGGCAGTCCTCCACCAACACACCGGCGCCACCCCCCAACCTCTCGGCTTTTTCTCTAAAACTCTGTCCCCCACACAAAAAAATTACTCCACCTTTGACAGAGAACTCCTCGCCATCCACGAAGCCATCAAACACTTCCGTGACTTCGTGGAGGGCAGGCAGTTCTCTGTCATAACCGACCATAAGCCCCTCACCCACGCCCTCCTCCAAAACCGAAAATCAGCCTCCCCCCGTCGCCTCCGGCAACTCGAATTTATCGGACAGTTCACGTCCGATATTCGTTATTTGCCGGGGGCCGACAACTGCGTCGCCGACGCCCTCTCCCGCCCCACCCCTGCGCCGGTGGCGGGGTTACTGCCCTTCCCTTCCCCGCAAACCCTCAAACACCACCAAACTCCTACTTCCGATCCCGCACTTTCAAACCTCATCTCCGCCTCAAAATTGGAACAGCTGCCTCCCCTCGATCTCTGGTGCGACGTATCGGCCGATACACCGCGCCCGTACGTCCCACCGGAGCTGAGGAGGCAGTTGTTCCTACATTACCACTCCCTCCATCATCCCGGCATTCGGGCGAGCCGGGACCTCATCAAGACGCGGTACTTCTGGCCCCATATGAACACGGATATCCGTACCTGGGTTCTGGGGTGCCAGAAGTGCCAGCAATTCAAGGTCTCGGCTCACCCCCATGTACCTCCTCAACCTATCCCCGATTCTCTCCCGTGGGAACACGTCCACTTGGATCTGGTCGGCCCTCTTCCCCCCTCCGAGGGGAAGAGGTACTGCCTCACCATGATCGACCGTGCGACAAATTGGGTAGAGTGTATCCCACTCGCCCACATTACCGCGGACGCCGTCGCCGCGGCCTTCCTCAATCAATGGATCAGCCGCTACGGCTGTCCGCGGACACTCACGGTCGATCAGGGGAGGCAATTTGAATCAGCCCACTTTGCCGACCTGCTCCGTTCCCTCGGGATTCAGAAAATCCGCACCACTCCTTATCACCCTCAATCCAACGGGAAAATAGAGCGGTGGCACTCGGTCCTCAAGCAAGCCATCTCCACATCAGCCACTTCCCCTTCATGGACCAAAACCCTCCCCTACGTTCTACTTAGCCTCCGCACTTCCGCCCGTCCTTCAGACAACACAAGTCCCGCACAACACGCTTTCAGAGACCCCATTCGTTTACCGGCCGACATTTTCCCTCCACACAACACCCCGTCCATTAACAGGGAACCGTTACACACCTCAACACCGACAAACGACACCACTTACCCAAAACGCTTTTACACTTCCACACATATGTACTTGAAAGAGCCCGGCATGCATAAAACCTTTCAGCCCCTTTATGCCGGGCCCTTTCAAGTCATCCGCACAACACCAACCACCGCGACCCTGCTAATGGACGGGAAACCCCACACCGTCCCTTTCGCCCGCTGCAAGCCCGCCCCTGTTCTCCCTCAACCAACGTCCACTATCAGTCTCCCGCCGTCTGTTTGCCATGCAACACCTCTCTCCACCACAACAGTCTCCCCCGTCGCCGTTTCCGGATTTCGATTCGGATCCGGAAATGGCGGCGATACTCCGGGACGTGTACGTCCCGGACCCGCTCTCCCCCCTACCCCCTTCGCCCGGACCTACAACATCGCTTCCATTTTTCCCGCAACGGATTTCCGGACTACCTCCCCGGCCCCGGCGGTGGAAGTACCCCCAGTGGCGCATACTGCGCGAATTTCGCGCAGCGCAAGCCACCGGGGTACACCCCCCTTACATCCCGATAGATCCCCTTATGGACCCGCTCCTCCACCAATTTCGCCTCACCCTGCTTATGCCACCCCCACCACCCCTTCCAAACATCACTCCCCCCGTCTTCAACGGACCCCCGCCCCCCAAATTTCAACCCCCTCTTGCTCCTCCCCCTTTTTCAATTTTCGACCCCCCAATTTTAAATTCTACCCCACCAACACCCCATCCCACCAAGCCCACAACACCCCCTCTTCCCCCATCCCCGCCGGGGATATCCACAATAGTTCCCGCCGGGACGAAGAGGTCCGGGCGGCGCAACGGACGACGGGAGCGTCCCTCGCCCCGCGTCCCGGCGGCCAAGTCCCCCGCCCCGCTCTGAGCAATCACGGCGGGGCCTTGAGATTTCGGGACAGTGCTTGTGTTTCATTATCCCACACGCACTGTACCGAACCTCACAGCCCCGCCGTGGCCACCTCGTCGCAGCGGGCATCATCCACATCCAACCACACACTACAATCTACCTTTTCACTACACCCACACACTCAATACACTTCACCACACACAACCCACACCCAGGGAACGGCGGATCTCGCAACCCCGCTCAACTCTGTCTCCCCTGAACCCGTACCTACAAATTGTACATACCTGTAAATACTACCTGTAAATACCTTGCAAATATCTAACTATCTAACTACTATCTAACTATCTAACTATCAAACTACTACCTACCTATATCACTCCTCTTATCATCATCATCAACCTCATCACCATTGTAAATATTGTCACTTCATCAAATTTTTCATCACACCCTCCTTGTACATATGTTTCCCATCGTCAAATTTCGTCTACTTATAACTACTTATGTCTACTTATGTCTACTTATGTCTACTTTTGTCTACTTAGCCCTACTTATGTCTACTTATGTCTACTTATGTCTACTTATCCTACTACCTGTATATCACCCTAGATTTAAGACACCTCCGGTCACGCTTCTGCCTTCAGCACTACAATTGTTTGTTTCAGCCTTCAGCTCCTGTATCCTTGCGCCTTCAGCTCCCCTTTTGTTTCCGCAGCCCTCAGCCACTGTCAACTTGAGCCTTCAGCTACCTCAAACTTTGGTTCGAACTGGGGGGACCTCTGTCGTGAGTCCCTCCCGGGAACACTCCACTAACAACCTTAAAGCTCTCACCAATATTCCTATGTAAAAATTACCTTCCGCTAATAAACATCTGAGTGGGGAGACAGGCGACAGAATCCGGGGGACACAACCTGGTGCCCCACTACCAGCTCCCAACAGGGAGCTGGAGGGAGAGGACTCCAAGTCCTATATAACCCCGGATCCTGGAGCTTTAGCTTCATTCGACACTTCCTCTAACCAGCTCTCTCTTCTCTCTCTACCTTCCTCCTCCCAGATGCCTGGTGGTATCCGCCGCTCTGGGAATTCACCTCCTACCTTTTCCCCTTGTCTACATCGGTGGATATCCGCCGCCTAGACAAGCACCTTCCTTCACCTACATCGGTGGATTACCGCCGCCTAGGTGAATTTCCTTCCTCTCGCCTACATCGGTGGATTACCGCCGCCTAGACGAGATTCCTTCCACTCGCCTACATCGGTGGATTACCGCCGCCTAGGTGAACTTCCTTCCTCTCACCTACATCGGTGGATTACCGCCGCCTAGGTGAAATTCCCTCGCTCTCCTCTATTCACTCCTTCACGCCACCGTGATGATAAATTCAAATTCATCACAATTTGCATAATTTCGAGGCGGTGCAGCAGCCAGGTCAAACAGATGGGAAATCAGAAAGAGTGAGCGACAGGTTTAGATTTCGGTGGTGGGGAGATGGACCAGCTCACCTTCGAGGCAACTAATGGCTGATTTTTGACTTTGTTACTGAACAGTGTACTCAAAAGTTGATGGTTTTTGTTTCAAGGTACGTAGAATCCGAATACGGAATGAAAAAAATTCTGTCCGTCCACCGTACTTCGCACATTCCTTAGTTACCATGAACCGAAATTAATTAAATTTGGTTTGTAGGTCCCATTTGGGGTCTTAAATGATCCGCGAGGCTCGGCGTTACTGTCACTCATCTCTGGGTGAAAAATAGGGGTTGACATTTTCAGAACGCCGTAGCTCGAAAACATGCAATAGAAGGATATGGTTTTTTAACGTTTTTAAATTGATCTTGAACTAAAGAATTTTGTGAGACCACCCGAAACATTTCATGTACGGCCAGCCGTTCGTTTGCACCGAAATGTTTCATCAACAAGATTGTGAATGAAACGGTATAAATCCGGCCCCGATATCATTGCTTGGGAACTCCTGATTATAATCACGGATGACTGTATGAAATCATGTTGGTTGTTCTGTGATATTATATCTTTTGAAGAATGATCTCTTTTTGATTTTGTTGATAAGTTGAGGAAACGTTACGCTTCGTAAATAACAGCAAATAATAATTAATGACTGAATTATTGAACTCCGCGCACTTTTATGGAACTCTAATTTTTGTAACGTTTTTAAATTGATCTCAAACTAAAGCATTTTTTGAGACCACCCGCCCGGAGCATCGTACGTCCAGCCGGTCGTTTGCACCGAAAAGCTTCGTCAACTTGATCGTGAATGAAAATGTATCCATCCAGCCCAGATGTCATTGCTAGGGAACACCTGATTGTAATCACGCATGGCTGAATGAAATCGAGTTGGTTGTGCCGTGATATTATTTCATTTGACGAATGATTGTTATTTTGGATTTTGTTGATAGGTACTTTCATAACTTGAACAAACGTTATGCTTCATGAATAACAACAAATAATAAATGACATAGTTGTTGAATCTACCGAATATTTATGTAACTTTCATTCCCCGGCCGGCTCCAATGATTTTGGCCTGTCCTGGGGGAAACGGGGGTAGGCAGTGACCACAGAAAATACTGATCTACGCGCAAGGGGCATCTACAGTAAATAACAAACCGTTGTGTAATATTTTGCAGTGTTTTAGCGAATTTTCGCAGAAAAGGAAGCTGTCATTCCAGACGATAACTCTCGAAAGAATTGAGATAAAAAGTTCAAATTTGCACGAAAAATCTGTCTTGGCAATCGACAGGCTAAGTTCGTAGATGGGCAGAATCGGGTCACTCTAAGGGGGAGTTTTGGGGAGTTTTAGGGGGGGGGAAATTACCCATAAATTCCCAAAATGAAACAGTCTGACAAGTGACACCTCATTTTAAAGGTTTTTGTACGCTGAACACGATGGTGAAATCAGAATTGCGATATCTCATTCCGTTCTCAAACTGGAGCACTTTGAAGATTAAGGAACGTGGTTATTTCTTCGAAAATTCGCTCTTATAGCCATGCTGCATGACTGTGGTTAGTCGTATTAGTTAGTCGTTGTTAACGGAATCGTATTAAGGTGGCTACGCAGTGAATTTTTCTGGTGCTCTTAGGAAGCCCTAGGTGAATAAAATTGACATTTTTCTTTCTCGGAAATGCATGAGATTATTATGTTTGATCAACATAAATACCATATGGCACAAGGCCATGGAGAACCCAGCATACATTAATACTAGTATCCTGAACAGAGACCTGCATCATTGATAAGTTATATTTTTACTCGTGCGCACCCGGTTCTGAACGATAAGAATTAGTTAATACATTAATAATTACGTTAGGAATAGTTCATTTAGAATTTGTGACAGTGATTTAAAGGCACACAGACCTGTAAAACAGTTTTGTTTGAATTTTAAGTGCCAGTGTTCCTATCGTGTCTAATATCAATGGCTGGCACATTTCCTTCCACCAGTTTATGTATGCTATTAACGTTGTAATGGTTGAGGAGGTATAACGAGCCGCACATACTGCGTAGTTTCCCGTTTCCCCCTCTCCACTCCAGAATGGCAGGGAGGCAGTGTGACAGCTGCCCCTGGAGAGACATTGTTTTTTTTTTTTTTTCATTGCATTTATTTTGAAATTCAAATAAAACGTACAAAAGAATAAGTACAATGCTACTCCCCTCTTTAAACATAACTTGTGCTGAAGGGAGGAGTTGTTGACTTGGACAAAACAAGTTTTTTGCCAAAATAATGATAATTTACAATGGAAGTGTACTGTAGTACGCTAATACTATATAAATCAATCAATTAATCGATTAAATTATCAAGCGAGGCGGTAGCCGAGCGATGCCAAGCATGAACCCGCGCCCGGCTGCCCCAGAGCCTAATATAACTGAGCGAAGAATCGGGCCAACTTTGGCCCCCTCCCGGGCCTTCCCCGTTATTTCTATATTTTATTGGCGCGTATATATCTTGTGGGGCAAACATCCTGAGTCGCCTGACACCAAATTCGAAGCGGTAGGTGTTTCGAAAACCTGCGAAAAATAGGGCTCAAAATACGTGTTTGGTGACTTTCTTCCCATTTTTTTTCCCACTCATTCTTTGTCACGCCACTTCAACCCTTTTACCTCGACCGATGTTTATGAAATTTGGTATGTAGATCAGGTTTGGCGTGGTGAAGTACCTTTTGGGAGTTGTAACCGTTTTCACACAAGCAAAGGGGGGGTTCCGGGGGATGGGGGCTTGTTTGTTCCACCCATTCTTTGTCACGCCACTTATATACCCTCTTCCCTAGACCGATCTTTATGAAATTTAGTACCGATCCAAATCATGTTAATGCGTGAAGTGATTTTGGGTGTTTCCATCAAAACGAAAATTAAAAACTGTAACGCCGAAGTGACATGGCGAATAACGGGAGGTCTACCCTTTCCAATGTGAAGTGTCAAGCATTTTTAGCATTGCTTGTGTGAGAATATCGTCGTTGCACCACATTGATTCAGGCTTCGGATCAGATATTGTTGCACCACATTCATTCAGGCTTCGGATATTGTTGCGCCGCTTGGCCGGTCTAGTTACTGATCTATTCAGTTCCTACACGAAGGATTCGAAGCCATCAAAATTAATGATTCAAATTCCACGTGCCTACTAATCTTCCGTCCACATCCGACAGTTCATTTTCGACGTTAATTTTGAGGTGAGGAGTGAGTTAATCTTTAGGAAGTGTGCTGCTTGTCTGTCTACGACATATCAGGCACATAGCATGTGAATCATTAATTTTGATGGCTTCGAATCCTTCGTGTAGGAACTGAATAGATCAGTAACTAGACCGGCCAAGCAGCACACTTCCTAAATATTAACTCAATCCTCACCCTGTTAGCTAAGTCTAGTCTATACCTCAAAATTAACGTCGAAAATGAACTGTCGGATGTGGACGGAAGATTATTAGGCACAGTGCTTGGCACAACCTGGATATCACACCTTTTGTAGCTTGGCATCTTTTTTTACAGGGAGTGTTTTTTTAGGAGATAATATAACACGTGAAGAGAAAAGGAAAAACATATAAAATAAGCTTCTGTAGGAAATGTCCTAGGTGCGAACCGAAAGAAGTTTCTTGAGGTGGTTCTTGAAAGAAGACAGCCCTTTCGTTTCCCTAAACTCTTTTGGGAGCCCGTTAAACAGGAGTGCGCCCCTATAATCATAGCATTTCTGCCCCAGTGTAGTTAGTCGAAAGGGGGGCTTCACAAAACCTTGCGCGCTAATTCTTGTTGTACAACTGTAGGAAATGTCTAATTTCCCTAATTTTTTGTCCCTAAAATTTTAACGATTGTGGCCCTTTCAATGAGTTCTTGCACTGTCGGTACTAAGAGCTCCTGGAAAATGAAGGCTGTGGGGTGCCTTATATTTCTTTTTAATAAAACCTTGATCAGCCGCTTTTGAATCGAAAAGAGTGATTCAATGAGCACTTTTTGTTACAACCACCCCATCCCGTGACCCCGTACATCAGAACAGATTGGGCCATTGCGAAATAAAACATTCGTTTGGATTCCAGCGGTAGAAAGTTTCTTGTCTCCTTACAAATATACAACAAGCGTCTTAATGTTACAACCACATCTATACATATAATAAAACAGTGTCTGTTTGTCTGTTTGTTTGTTTGTTTGTTTGTCTCGGCATCAATTGAGAACCGCTGAACGTAGAAAGTTGCGGCTGGTACCATTTGACGCAGAATTTATCTGGGAAGGTTTATGAAAAATCCGCATTTGAATCTGTCCATCCGTTGAAACGCTATGAATGAAATACTACTAAAAAACGTGTTATAATCACTTCTATGAGGACGTTTATGCTTATAATAACTTTGAACGGTTGGTCGTAAATCCGATTGTAATTAGATTCTGGATTCAGCTCGACGAGTACATTCAAGTGGTACTTCAATCAGGATGTTAGTGGGAGGGGGGTACAGGTTATGAGAGGGGGGGGGGGGGGGGTCTACAGAAATTTCAAAACTACTTGACTAATTGGAGTGCAACTTTGGGAATTTGTTGTGTGAACATTGAGGAATGTTTCTAACCAGGTAGGGAGGGTTCATAGGATACGGGGGGGGGGGGTTAAAGGCAGTTAGTCCAAATAGAGAGGTGGTATGTCAATCCTGAGGTGGTATCTGTTATGAGTGGGGCCTGTCCTAAAGGGGGTGTCTGTTCTACTGTTGCTACACAGCTAGTTACTAATATGAGAGTCCCACCTTAAACGTTTGTCGATTTCTACCCCTAAGTACCTTATGCTAGCGACCTGCGAAATCCGTGCAATGCTTCCAAGAGTTGACGATTCGTTTTCGCGAATCGACCTCCCCATCAGCCGCGTGTCAAAAATATTGGGAAAGAGCCCGGATCTAATGTAAAATTGGACGGGATTTTCGTATACCGTCACAACGTATCGAAATACCATAGAACGCGAAAGCCCTGATCTCATGTTAAGTAGCTACGTACTAACTAGCTGAGCTAGGAAGTGCCGACATAAATATTCTGCATAAATATTATGCGACGAGTCACATTCGTGATCGGAATGAGATTGAGGAATGTGGAAGATACCAATGCAGGTGGTTATCAGGCTGGGGATTCTGCTGAAATCCTGAATATTCCCCGGCACAGCTGGGCTTTGTTTGAAACTCAGACAGTTCCTAACCCAATTCACTGGTCACTGTCAACATTCCTCGCGGTCTGACTGGCAATCTCGGATTTCGACGGAACAGAGATGGAAGAAGCACCTACGTCGGTACTTGGAATGTGCGTTAAGTCCAATTATTGGGCATTTAGTGGGAAACGTTCTCCATTGATCGAAATAAGTATCTGTTTGAAGATTGTCTTGAAACTGTCAAGTCGAACACATCCGCGCTACGCCTCGGTTATCTTTGAGAGTCAACCTCCGACCAGCACCAAAAATTCTTGAGATTCTGCAATCAGTGGCATAAGATAAGAGGCGAAGGAGCGGAGACCGTGCCTGTCCCAAGCGGCGCTCCATGACACCACCTGTGAGTACGGGGTCTTTTAATTTGGAATTAGGTTAGAATAGGTTAGTGGGAGGAAAAATGTATAATAGTACTCGCCACAATAGATTAGGACTGTGATGCTAGAATAGTGCAACTCTCCGTGATGCTTAGGTTAAGGGCCGGTTTATCAGTCACATTGGCAACCGCGATTAAAGTCTGACTAAATCAAATCTCTGATTATCTCTCGCATACTCATTTATCAATCAACTTTAGCAGCCGATTATCGCTAATCAGTGCTTTAACTGGAGATTGAGGCTCTAGTTAAAAATTTAACTGTCCAGTCAAAGTCTGATTAGCGAGCAGCCATATTGCATTTTCCTTTTTTCTCTTCCTATGTGTGCCCAAACTTGAAGAGCAGCGAGTGTTTTCATTCGTTTTTTCATGGATGCTGACATAGAAATGGAAGATTAGGATTTCTCCGACGGAAAAATGAACTTGTACCTACCTTGAATGGGTACGAAATACTTGGTTCGGCAGGGAAAATACCGTATTTTGAGACATAGGACGACGTGGATTTCCACTCCAGGTTCCGCTATCCAAAGAAACTACACTTTTTGTTCTTTATTACTATTTATTTTGTTCGTTATCGAAAACTATCAACACTCAACACTTGATGGAACATTTTTTCGTGCACCATTGATATTTGAAAAACAAAAAGACCCGCATTTGATTCCTCCAGACATAAAAATAATATTTCATGGGTTTCCCATTGATTAGGTTCACTGAAATCTTAACAAAAAGAATATTTTATCGGTACACTTCATTGACTAGGTACACCGAAATCTTATCAAATAGGTAACAACCTTTGCAGCATGCCAAAACCATGTACGAGTAGGTTATATTGAGCTGTATACAGGAGCTGAATTTGTCTACGTTCGATGGAAATATTTCATAAAATAGAGATCAAATACGTACTGGAATGCTGAGACATTTTAACGTTGTTCTCGGGAAAGCACATATCTACGAAGTACAGAAATACGACGGAACTCGCGAAAATCCAGAACCGAGCGCGAATGGTGCTGATTCCATACGAACACATAAGTCAAGAAAAAATAACCCGAAGTCGGTGAAGGACAGCAGAAGCCACCGCGGAACAAAAAAGAAAATACATTGGTACATCCGTACAAATAAAAATGTGTTACAAATATTCAGATGACTAGAGGAGCACAATTATAATTTGGCCGAGTTTGGCGATTTGGCGAGGACGAGGAATATGACGATAAAGATAACATTACCATGGAAACGCCGTCCAACTCGCAATGTTGCACCTTACTTTTAAGGGATTATCACGTTATTTTAGTGGCGTTGTTTTCTCTCGTTAAAACTCTAACTAGCTAATTAGCTGTTATTTAGTATCCATGCAGTCATTGATAAACGCGTCCTCGGCTCTGATTAGTTGAAATATCTGATTAACGTTAATCAGTGACTAGCTGATACAGAGAGCTGCTGATCAGAGTTTTAACTAGAGAATTGATGAACCGTCCTAAGATGAAGATTATAATAGGAAGTTTTAAATTGTGTAATTAGAACGGATGAGAGACGGGGGGGGGGGGGGGGGGGGCTACCGGATTCTGTGTGTGATGGGGGGGGGGGGGGGGGGCAGGAAACCGATAGGTTATTTTGTTTTTGCCTTTTTAATTTTTTCTGTTCTACTTTTGTTGAGTTCCTTCTATTGATTTCATAGGGCTGTTCGGCTTCCTGGTCTATGAAGGCTCTGAACAACGGGGCTCGGGACCGGTGGGATTCCTCTCATTTCTCGGTCTGCTGTGTGAATGTGTTGTCTGATAGTGCGTATGTGTTTTAACTGGCGAGAATGTAAATTATTAATTTGTGAATGATGATTAACCCGACTGTGATAAGCGCGAGACCTGATCTAACATAATTGTGATAACCACTAGGCTAGCATAGAATAAGGACAGGGAGGAATATCTATAGAAGTTCTCACCCGAGGTGTGATGAGAAACACTGATTGCAAGAGCCTGCCAATGATTGAAGAACCGTAAGATACAATAAGGATTTTGTATCAAGCTTGAGGGAGGGGCTTTTGGGAGGCACTAATCAGGGCCATTTTCTACCTGATGGGTTTCAGGGCCAGGATAGGCAGTGTTAAATTTTACATTGTAAATTTGAAATACTGAGGAAATTTTGCAGAACTTGAAATTTACGTGTAGTATACATGTTTAGTTTGATATAGATGAGGTTTCAATTTTTTCGTACCGTAGTATAAGTCACCCATGAATTATGAAGAGTGTCTTGAAAAATATAGTGATTTTTCATCTTTGGAAGACTGCGAAAAGTTAAGGTCGTCTCCGGTCGTCGTGGGACTTGTATACTCTGGTCGGACACATATTCAAGTGTTTTTCCTGTAAATATGGTCGCCGCCTTCCACCCCCGGTGATCACAATCAACGAAACGCTGCAAAGCCCTTGTCACATAGGTTTATTATTCTTTTGGACATACGTACAGAAATTTTGGATGTTCATTTATTGTTTCTTTCTTGTGAAATAATTGAAATAGCCATTTCTGATGGTTTCCACCAATTTCGGCCTCCAAAACACGAATTAGGTACGCTCCTTTTTTTTTCAAATTATCTTTGATCATTGGTAGTGCCATTGAATCGTCTTGATACACGCGTTGACACTTTTTCTAGTGCAGTTATACAAATTGATGGTGATTTTAGACGATTCTCCATGTTTTTGACTCATTAAAAAAAAATCAATTTTGGGAGCTGAACATTTGGTAGAACCTCAATTTTCCATTGTTTGGTCAAAATCGACTTATATTCGGTATTCTCGTCCCCAAAAACATGGAAAACGATACCTCAAAAGCTCACGTTACTAACATATTACTAAATCACTGAACGTTACCTATTTTTAGACACATTTTCACTCATAACACTCCCGGGTATATTCCGATCGGGCTGCAAAGTTTTGGGACACAGCTAGGGCCCAAATGGAGCCTGTGTGCGAAAGAACGATTTTTTTAGACCGAAAATGAAGCCGGTACACGTGATACGGCGGACGGCGTACGGCGGACGGACATTGCATTTTTGGAATCTAAGCACCTTGAAACGGAAAAGAAAAAATGTTGAGGGGGTGTTATAAAAATTTTTTGCTGAGCGAATAGATAGGTTTTATTATTCACAGAATAATAAACCAAAAACGTTGCGTCGTTTGGACGCGACGTGGTAAACAAGCATCTAGGTGCGAGCCTTTGCTCGAAAATGAAAGTTTTGATTTGTTCTTCGTCCGAATGGTATGTTTTGTGAGTGGAATCGTCTCACTCTCGTATATGTGTTTAAACCATATTTAGCTTCGGATAACGCTCCGAAAGTTTTCGATAAAAGTACCTAAGGCGAGTAACTAAAGTAGTAACTAAGGCCTAGTGACAATCGCAACCAAGACATGCACACAGCTGGTTATCTTTGAGAATGTTGATGGACGCTCCATTGCGCCAATTTCAGTCCCCAGACCGCACCGCTATCGCCGGTCTCACTTTCGCCATCCGCGGGAAACCCGTCTCTCTCGTCGAAGACAGACCCTTCTTCGTTCTGCCGAGAAAACCGTCAGAGTGGAAGAAGTTTTAATCAGGGTCGGTCACATTACAATCGCATTTCCACGACAAAAAGGGGTCCGGACCCCCCCCCCCCCCTCCCTTTTCAGACGAACGAAAAAAACGGAGGTCCGCCCGAGCAAAGTCTGCGGTTATCTCGCGCCTTTTCAATTGTCGTCGAGTTGACAACTCCCGGAATTCGTTGGAGGGCACCGCTGGAGCACTTATCAACCTCGCCCGACTCCTCCGCAGCCTCTGCGTTTATTTCCTTTTTCGTGGCGCCTTCTTTCCATCGAGAAACGAAGTAGGCGTTTTTTTGTTGTATTTTCGCACATGTATTTGAGTTTTCTCGCGTATTTTCTTAGAGAATTGGTTTTCTCGTTGAGTTGGTTCGAAATGTCTCTAACCAGTGACGTAACGTCAATTCGTATCGACCAGAGTGAATGTGCAGATCCGCTCCTCAACGCTGCAAATCCCATCACAACGGTTTATTTTGGTTTATTATTTTCAATAATAAACCTTCGGAATCGAGCATGAAAAAAACATTTTTAATCCCCCTCAAAATTTGGTGTTATGCATTTCTCAAGGGACGTAGAATCCGAATATCGAATAAAAATATTTCCGTCCGTCCGCCGTCCGCTTCCACCGTACTCCGTCCGCGGCTTTTTCCTTAGGTTCTCATGAACCAAAATTCACGAGATTTGGTATGTGGGTCCCGTCCGGGGTCTAGTTGGTCCTCGAGGCTCGGCGTTACTGTCACTCAACTCTGAGGGGTGAAAAATATGGGTTGAAAAGTCCAGAGTATTCCTATCTCGGAGAATTGTATTTTGATTTGTTTTCTAACATTTTTATAATTATAGTTTGATTTTTTTCCGTGCATTTTTGAGACCATCCAGATCATTCTACTATGTTGCCATAAAATTTCCTATACAGTTTGCCGTAAAGAGGAGGATGAACGCAGGCATCAAGCTGTGTTAAGAGCGCACATGACTGGTCTAGCGGCTAGCTGGGCGATATAGCACAATGGTCTACTTGACGAACAGATACGCCAAAGTTCCGGAGATCAAAACCCTACCGGAACTGAATAGTTTTTCACTCCACTTTAACAATTTCCCTTCAGAACTTATTTATTTGTGTTTCTTTTTGCCGTTTTAGCTGCTGTTTGTCATCGACAGAATTATTTTAGCAACATTTTTAACTCGTGCTTTAGGTAGGCACCTAGTAACGAGTACGCGGATAGGTACTAAGCTACGGAGGGTGTGCGATCTACATAATTAGTATAGAATTTTACATAATAGAAGGGTTATCTGTACAGAGAGCTGTGATCTGTAACTGAAGGGCCATGCACAGGGAAAACATAACATGTTGAAGTTATGTTGTAGTTATCCTAAGCTGTAGAAATTGTAATTATATCCATTCATGTTTCGTAACCATTCGCTGTGATGTAGTTCACCCATTAAACTCGAACTGTGAGGAACCTTGAGACCATTGTTAGAAAATCGAATTAGAGCCCCTTAGATAGATCTCCCCATCGGTGTACCAGGAGTTTGTAAAGTCAATCTAAAGTTCTCTTGAAGAACAGGGGCGATGGTCGCTCGCCTGACGGATAGTTTGCAAAATATCGAAGTAGTTTCGCTTCTTTCGGTTCATCAGGAATTCTGTTGAGTAGCTAGGGCCGGCAGGGAAACCGCCTGCACAGTCTGAAAGAGACTCCGAAAAGAAATTGCGAGAAAAAACACTACCGGAGGTCATCATTACGGTTTCCAACAGGGCAAAGCGAACAGAAGTTTAAAACAACTTCAGACTCAGCGTAATATCGCTCACAAGACGTACGGACCTCACCGAGGCTCTGATTAAACTGCTGGGGGTTATTTATGGCGGGACCAACTGCAAAATTATTTGTACGAAATAAATCTTTACAACCGACGGTAACAAGGTATAAGTTAACATAGTTGGTACATAAATTCATTGTGAGTTTAGTTATATAAATACAGAGTAAGTCAACGAAGTAACAAATTCCGATCCGTTGAAGAACATAGTATAGCTACCTATTATAATTCCATGGGATGAAACCTTTTGAGTTTTCAATTGGCGTTCATTCTATTGTCAATCATGTTGCTGTCGATTTCACTAATAAATAATCATTACGAATGAGAACTTCCGAAATCTCACTGTAGTATGATCCAATTTAAAACGCTGAAAATTATTACAAAAAGGTTTATTATTCACATGCATAGATGCCCCTTCTACGTAGATCACGGTTTTCTGAGCTCAGTACCCTCGAGCTCACCCCAGGAAAGCCTTAAATCGAGTACTGGAGCCGGCTCCGGAATTAAAGTTTTCTGCAAATGCGCGGGATTCAGTAATTCAATCATTAATTATTTGTCATAAGACAAATAATAAACCGTTGTGTAATAATTTACCTGTAGAGGTGCCCCTTCTACGTAGGTAGTGTAATGAACGGTTGTGTAACAATTTACCGTTGTGTAATAATTTGCCCATCAATAATACTTCAACGGTTGTTCGAATTGCAAAAGTACCTACAACAAAATCCAGCCTCTTCTAGGTTGATGAACCGTTGTGTAATAATTCGCCGTTTTGTAATAATTGGCGTTTTGTATAATTTACCATTGTGTAATAATTTACCCATCAATAATACTTCAACGTTTGTTCAAGTTTCAAAAGTACTTACCAACAAAATCCAATAGATTGATCATTTTTCAAATGAAATAATATCGCAGAACAACCAACTCTACTTCATACAGCCCAGCCATCCGTGATTATAATCAGGTGCTCCCTAGTGATGATATTTGGGCCGGATTTATACCGTTTGATTCACGATCGTGTTGACGAAGCTTTTTGGTGCAAACGAACGGCTGGTCGTACAATGCTCCGGGTGGTCTCAAAAAATTCTTTAGTTCAAGATCAATTGAAAAACGTTTAAAAAAAACCGTACCCTTCTATCGAAAGTTTTCGAGCTACGTTATGAACATTTCAACCCCTATTTTTAACCCCTTAGAGATGACTGACAGTAACGCCGAGCTTCGAGGACCAACTAGACCCCAAACGGAACCTATAACCCGAATTTCATCAATTCTATTTATTTATTTTTTTCATGGTAACTAAGAAAAGTGCGAAGTACGGCGTAAGGGGGACGGACAGAATTTGTATTGCATTTTCGGATTCTACATACCTTGAAACGTAAACCATCAAATTTTGAGGGGGGGTTAGAATATTTTTTTCATGCTCGATTCCAAAGGTTCATTATTGAAAATAATAAATCAAAACTCTGCAAATGATTACCCAACGGTTTATTGTATTCCTGCCCTTGCAGCGCAGATCACTGAATATCAGGAGTAAGTACTAATGAATATTAGTAGGGGCATTTTTTTTTCTCGGTGGATACCTACCTAATCTCGCACGCCCACACATACACAAACACACAGACACGACAAAAATACCAGCAGATTCGAAGTAGGTAACATAGGTAACGTTCGGCAAGTAAATTTACATAAATATCAATTTTTCTTGAAAATCGTCATAAAACCGTACCCTTCTAGTGAATGTTCTCGAGTTATTTCTCACCCCTCAGAGATGACTGACAGTAACGCCAAGCTTGGCGGACCTACTAGACCCCATTTGGGACATGGGTACTCAAGTTCACAGGAATTTTCGTTCATACTACTGCTACACTTATGCTTCATGCAAAACAACACGTTATGCTTCATGCATAAAAACAAAAATAATTATATAATATGATTCATGAATCCACCGTATATTCATGAAACTCTAATTGCCTGGCCGGATCTTCTACTTGATTTAGGGCTTTCCTCCGGGAAGCACGAGGGTATTTACAACAGAAAACAATGGTCTACCTACGCAGAAGGGGCATGTATACAGGTAAATAACAATCCGTTGTGATTAGGGCGTGATAGCAAGTATACAAGCAATGTATTTATCTATTCATTTTATTTATTTTCAATATCGAAATAATCGTTTTTCATCTCGAGTCACCATTATATGGTTAGCTACTGCCCCCTTTGGTTAATTCACCGACCTAACAACATCTGGTAATTTCAACAACCAATTTTTACCGATTTACAGCGGTCTCTTTGCTATGAAAAAGATATATTTTTGACTACTGAAATGGTGCTTTTCGATTCACACTCCAATAATATACTCTTGGTGATTTTCTGATAGTTTATTGTTGTCTTAGTGATATTGCCAGTGTCCTGGTTCTCCTCAAATCTCCTATATAATATGGAAAGATTTAACCAAATAAACGAAGGGAACGACGAGCTGGGTGACGCCTAGGGGAAAGTAGGAGAAGGATCCCTCCCATCAACCGCCATCGCCCCTCAACGGTCATAACGGCCGATTGTTGACGGGGGACGGATGGAAAGGGCCTTTATAAACATCCCGGCCAGCCTAGCTCCTCATTCGACTCCTCTCCCACTAGCGATTCTCTCTCTCCCACCCTTCCTTGCACCTGCTATGGTGAAAACCGCTGGGTGCTCCCTCTTGAATACTCGCTGTGGTGAAAACGCTGTGGTGTATTCGCTTTCTTCCTCTCGGCGTCTGCTGTGGTGAAAATCGCCTTCTCCTCTAGCACCTGCTGTCATGAAAACAGCGGGGTGCTAGCCTCTACCATCCTAGCACCTGCTATGGTGAATACCGCGGGGTACTGGCGTACTCTCCACCTAACGCCTGTTGTGGTGAAAACCGCGGGCGTTAGCAAAAGACTCCCACGGAGTACATCCTTCATCCAAACCTCATCCAACTTAATCCTCATCCAACCTTATCCTCATCCAAATCACCCGCCATGTCGTAAGTCAACCGACAGCAAGTTTTAGCGATTTTATCCCCCAAAATCTTGCACTTTACTTCACTTTACTTCATCCTGTGTTATTATACAAATTTCTGGTGATCACAGCAGTTTTCACAGGCTTTTGGCACATAAATGTTGAATTTTGAAAGTTGAAAAACTTCGTTAGAACCTCAATCCTTCACTCAGTGGTAAAAATCAACTTCACATTTGGTCTCCTCACCCTACAAAACGTGGAAAACGATACCTCACAAACCCAAGTTCACTCAGATCTCAAAAATACCTAATTTTGCACCCATTTTTCACCCATAACACCCTTGGGTATATTCCGATCGGGCTGCAAAGTTTCGGGAAACAACTAGGGCCCAAATGGAGCCTTAATGCGAAACAACAATTTTTTATGATCAATACCGAAAATTAAGGTAGATGAATATGGATGATATGGCGGGCGGACATTGCCTTTTTGGAATCTACAACCTGGAAACGTAAAAGAAACAATTTTGAGGGGGTTTTCCAAAAAAAAAAAAATTAAACCGAATACATAGGTGTATTATTGTGAGAATAATAAACCAAAAGAACAAGCAGAAAATAATCAAAAACTTTTCCAGAAATGTATTATGTGCTAATAATATTGGACCCATCGCTATAGCGTATTCTTAATGAAAGTTTGCCAAAACCATCTCAGTTTACTTGTACCTCAGATGTAAGGCATAGATTTCAAAGCTCTTTCGGAGAAAATTGTCGCTAAATCCTGTTGCTCGCTATCAATAAGGATTATATCACATCGGATCTCCCCTGCCCAGCGGGAAACTCCCTCTCGCTTTTGTCTGTAGATATTGACGCTCCGATGAAATTATCGGCAGAAGCTGTTTCATCTCACTCCAATCTTCGCCGAGGCCCCTTCGACGACCGACACCCTCAGGCCGAACGCCAGAAGTGGAAAGTGAGTTCTTGAGTAGGATCGAACGGAGCTTTCCGGGGATTGCCCTGTCACTTCCAACGCTCCGGATGACACTTCCATTTTCTTTACTCGGCGGTAATTTAGACGGTTTTTGAAAAT
Organism: Leptopterna dolabrata; assembly: GCA_954871275.1. NCBI lineage: Eukaryota > Metazoa > Arthropoda > Insecta > Hemiptera > Miridae > Leptopterna > Leptopterna dolabrata. The sequence continues at coordinate 49,869,211 of OX940979.1, forward strand.
CTTTGTGTGCCCCCTCCCGTCGTTCCTCTGTGTTCTCCAACTCGAATTGAACTAAGAATGGGAATTAATTCGCGGACGTCGGGGTTATCAATTCCAAGCCCCCCTTCCCCCCCCACCAGCCGTTTTAATGCGAAGTAATCTACTAGTCAAATGCCACGAATTACCACGAATATACCTATGGAGACTCTGTTGTCGGGGTCACCACTATGGTGATTTTGGTTTTTGGGGTCACCACTGTGGTGTATGGCTGGTAAGCCTGGGATAGGCGAAGGTGTGATGGAGCTTGAGGTATCGGATGACGTGCTCGGAAGGTTACCACCACATCGGTTATACCCGAAGGCTTCCCCAGGCAGGTTACACTACTCAGCGAGATCTTTTGGGAAGGAGTTGCTCGGAAGGTTCCACCATGCAGGTTATACTACAAGGGCCTCACCTAGGCAGGTTCCACCACTCACAAGGTCTTTTCGAGGGAAGGAAGGTAGGGAGAGAGAGAGAGAGAGAAGTCATGGACTCAGGTGGATGCGTAGAATGAAGAAATCTGGGAGTACTGGTTATATAGGGCTTGTCCCACCCTCCCCACCCCCCACCCCCTCAGTTGTTAGTGACTGGTGGGGAGAGCTGGCGGTTGGACGCCTCCCATCTCACGTAGATCCCTTCCTTCCACTTGGTTCATTGAGTATAATCTATTACAGATGCTGGGCTAGCCTTGTCAACAAGACATTCGGGTGTTTCAGATGGCCGGGTTGAGTTTCAGGTGCAATGTACTCGTAGGTCCCAATGAGTAGTTGCTACATGCCAATATCAATTTATAACAAATCTAATTTTATATAAACACTAGCTGTGTACCCGCGCTTCGCAACGGTAGAACAGACACCCCCTGTATCCCCCCTTCCTCAACTGATCAGAAACCTTCCCCAATGCCAACCCTAACTGCCTTTAACCCCCCCCCCCCCCGTATCCTATGACCCCTCCCTACCTGGTTAGAAACATTCCTCAATGTTCACACAACAAATTCCCAAAGTTGCACTCCAATTGGTCAAGTAGTTTTGAAATTTCTGTAGACCCCCCCCCCCCTCTCATAACCTGTACCCCCCTCCCACTAACATCCTGATTGAAGTACCACTTGAATGTACTCGTCGAGCTGAATCCAGAATCTAATTACAATCGGATTTACGTCCAACCGTTCAAAGTTATCTATCTATCTATACATATAATAAAACAGTGTCTGTTTGTCTGTCTGTTTGTTTGTTTGTTTGTCTCGGCATCAATTGAGAACGGCTGAACGTAGAAAGTTGCGGCTGGTACCATTTGACGCAGAATTTATCTGGGAAGGTTTATGAAAAATCCGCATTTGAATCTGTCCATCGGTTGAAACGCTATGAATGAAATACTACTAAAAAACGTGTTATAATCACTTCTATGAGGGCGTTTATGCTTATAATAACTTTGAACGGTTGGACGTAAATCCGATTGTAATTAGATTATGGATTCAGCTCGACGAGTACATTCAAGTGGTACTTCAATCAGGATGTTAGTGGGAGGGGGGTACAGGTTATGAGAGGGGGGGGGGGTCTACAGAAATTTCAAAACTACTTGACCAATTGGAGTGCAACTTTGGGAATTTGTTGTGTGAACATTGAGGAATGTTTCTAACCAGGTAGGGAGGGTTCATAGTGAACGGGGGGGGGGGGGTTATAGGCAGTTAGGGTTGGCATTGGGGAAGGTTTCTGATCAGTTGAGGAGGGGGGGATACAGGCATATTAAAATACATGACCGTTGGCTCCATTTATTTAAATCGCAGCAACACGCGTCGGTTCAAATAGTATAATATATCATAAAACTGTTATGAGTGGGGCCTGTCCTAAAGGGGGTGTCTGTTCTACCGTTGCGAAGCGCGGGTACACAGCTAGTTATAAGCATAAACGTCCTCATAGAAGTGATTATAACACGTTTTTTAGTAGTATTTCATTCATAGCGTTTCAACGGATGGACAGATTCAAATGCGGATTTTTCATAAACCTTCCCAGATAAATTCTGCGTCAAATGGTACCAGCCGCAACTTTCTACGTTCAGCCGTTCTCAATTGATGCCGAGACAAACAAACAAACAGACAAACAAACAGACACTGTTTTATTATATGTATAGATAACCTGAATTTAGATGCATTAATTATTCAAATATACAGTATGGCAATATCCCGTGTATGACTCTGTGTCCGTGGTGCACGGAAGCAGCTTCAACCACTATCGGAATAGTAGGCTTACGGGATAAATAAATGGCTCACAACTCACAACCGAACAATCAAAGGCGTCTGGTAAATCTATCGGAAGCGGCTTTGAAGCTGTGAGAGCAGGCCGGGCGCCGGGCTCTCAGCTCATGGCAGCCGACCTGGGGAAAGGAAACCTGACTGGGCGATGGACGCAGGGCCGAAAACCGACGTCATAATTTTTATGCTGAACATTTATGCTGCTACGTAATTTATTCAAAGCAATACAACAAAATTTTTGGTCGGCACCAAATTCGATGTATAAAATGTATAAAACCAAGGGATACAATATGAAGTTGAAATTTGGCACCGACTTCAAAAATTTTGTTGTATTGGCTTTGAATAAATTATGTAAGTTTGTTCCGGTGTTCGGTGATTCGCAACCTAGGGTCATTAACACGGATTAAAACATCCGATTTTTCGCAACCTAGGGCCCAACAGTCAATGCCGGTGTTTCGCAACCTGTGAGAGGCAGTTAAAAAGAAACAAATTTGACTTGACTTTAACTCTGATTTTCTGAATTAGAAATCACTTCAATTTCGTCAATTTTGGTTCATGGTAACTAAGAAAAGTGCGAAGTACGGCCTACGGCGGACGGAGAGCAGTTTTTTAATTGCATTTTTGGATTCTACATAGGTGCCTTGAAACGGAAACCATAAAATTCTGAGGGGGGGTTAATTTTTTTTTTTTTTTTCATGCTCGAATCCAAAGGTTCATTAGGTATTGAAAATAATAAACAAAAAATGGCTTTACACACCTGTAAAAGTTCGATTTCAGGGTCCCTTAGAACCTCATGATTGTGGGATCCAGATAAGTTAAATATTTCACTCACGGCACTGTTTGTCGTTACCAACACTTTACACAGTTGTTTTGTACGAGTCGCGCACATCCACAATACGTCACCACTAACGCAAGTTTTTTGTTTTAAAAATCGACACTTTTCCACGAGTATTGCCGTTGATCGTTTGCTCGACACATGCAGTATAATTGGAGACGACATGGTGCAAACTGAGAACCTACGTTGTGTGAAGAGCAGACAAGCGTTGCGTTATCAGTTTATCGCACACACAAATAATGTATAATGCTTACCTTCTCTCGGTTGCAAATCACCGTACGGCTTCTTGTTTTACTTGGGTTGCGAAGCACCGGGTCAGTCAAACCGCCGAGAACAATAGCAGGTTGCGAACCACCGCACGCCCGATTGTTCAGCATAAAAATTATTCTTTACTTCTTATTTTTATACCGCTTTTTTTTGAAGTCTGCTAAATGGCACTGCAGCTCAGGGTGCGCCTTGGCCTCCACTAAGACATATTTCCAGCTTGTGCAATCCTGTGCCGTTGTCCTCCATTCATAGCACCAAGTCATGCCGTGTCCTCGTCCAAGTTTTCACTCCACCGTTGCCTCGGTCCATAGACCGAAGAATTTATTTAGTATTTGTTCATGAGAGCAACTAAATGGTACAAAATTTAGTACCATTTGTTCGTGAGAGCAACTAAATGGTACAACATTTAGTACCACTTGTTCGTGAGAGCAACTAAATGATACAAAATTTAGTAGGTACCTACCATTTGTTCGTGAGAGCAACAGCTGTTCAGAGGGATCATCATCATCCACTCGGAGGACATGTTCAGCCCATCTCAACCGCCCCAGCGTCGCGAACTTAACGACATCGTCATCATCGTACAGCTAGTACAGTTCTTCATTTTTTGGGCGCCGCCATTGCCCGCGCTCAGGCACTGGACCCAACTTTCTCCGAGGAATCTTCCTCTCCAACACCCAGAGCACGCACTCTGACTGCTTGGTCATCATCCATGTTTCGGACCCACAGGTTAGTACAGGGCGAAGCATTACTTCGTAAAGTGTCAGTTTAGATGGTCCTGGAGAGGGATCGAGTCTTGAGGAATAGCAACGGTCCAAATAGTCAAAGCCCCCTCTAAGTCCACAATAGTCAAATTTACATTACGCGGGAATGTAACCCACCATCATATCAGCATGGTATCGGTCGAGACAGGAGCCTGATTCGCGCTTTTAATTCGATACTAGTATTATCCACGCCACGCTGACGGATCATTTTCGATGGAAGCCAACCAACGCGAGTACGATGCCCTGTTTCGTACTGTGAAGCTAGCGACTATGCAGATATCCCGCCTGTAAGACCAGGTTAGCATTCACAGAACGAATTTGTCGCACAACGAGACGCATTTACCCGAGTTCACCGGATATACTTAGGTTTTGGTTTATTATTTTCAGTAATGTACCTTTGGAATCGAGCATGAAAAAAAAGAAGTTTAACCCCCCCTCAAAATTTGATGGTTTCCGTTTCAAGGTATGTAGAATGCGAAAATGCAATAAAAATATTTCTGTCCGTCCGCCGTACGCCAAACCTCGCACTTTTCCTAGTTACCATGAACCAAAATTGACGAAATTCGGTTTATAGGTCCCATTTGGGGTCTAGTTGGTCCTCGAAATCGGCGTTAATGTCACTCATCCCCAAGGGGTGAAAGGTAGGGTTTGAAATCTCCAGGACGCCGTTATCTCGATTTTTTTTACGGTTTTAAATAGTTTTCGAACTTGGGAGTTTTTTAAGACCACCCGGAGCATTGTACGTCCAGCCGTTCGTTCACAGTAAGGCCGAGACGTTTGCACTGACAGGCTTTTTCAGCAGGAGGGTGAATAAAATTGTATACATTCAGCCCAGATATCATCGCTAGGGATGATATTATCACACAATTATCACACAATGGTAAATTATTACACAACTGTAAATTATTACAAGACGGTTCATTATACCATCTACGTAGAAGGGGCTGGAGTTTGTTGGTAGGTACTTTTGCAAGTTGAACGACCGTTGAAGTATTATTGATGGGCAAATTATTACACAGCGGTAAATTATTACTCATGGTAAATTATTGCACAACGGTTCGTTATACTGTCTACGTAGTAGGGGCACCTGTATAGGTAAATTATTACACAACGGTTTATTATTTGCCTTATGCTTCATGAATGACTACAAAAAAATTAATGATTGAATTATTGAATCCCGCGCGTTTGTAGGAAACTTTAATTCCGGGGCCGGCTCCAGTACTTGATTTAAGGCTTTCCTGGGGGGGAGCTCGAGGGTATTGACCACAGAAAACAGTGATCTACGCAGAAGGGGCATCTATACAGGTAAATAATAAAGCTTTGTGTGATAATTTGCAGCGTTTTTCGATTGAGAAGAGTTTCTCACCACATTGTGAATGATCAAGGTAGCTCTGGTTCGGACCGCCCTTGATATTGAGGTACTCAGCAGTACTCATTTGACAAGTGCCTTGGGAGTTGCAATACCCTGGATCACCTCGTGGCCGTAAGGTGACGGCAGAAAATGTCGGAACCTCCTGTTGAACGGGCGACCGTATCACGGCACGGAACATGCGGGAGGAACAGAGCAGGTGATGGGCTCGACCAGGGCAGAAGAGGAGGCGAGAGCGTCTCAACAGGGACTCGGGGAGTTCTTATCGCCGGACCTGGTGGAGAGGAGCCAAAACCAGAGCCCTCAATCACCCCTTCCCCAACGGACAAAGTAAACACTCACCCGACAAAACCACCGGGTTTCCCCTTCAAACGGGATTACCCACGTTTCGGGTCGAGGCTTCCCGGTTCCGGAGCGGAGACGGGGACGGTATAATCTCAATTCCCCGCCTCTTCTCCACCGTAAGGTGCGGCGAACGGGGGAATACTTGAAGGGTAACAGGGACTTCGGACGGTAGCGAGATCTTGTGAAAACAACACGAACAATTTTCACTGTTCCCACACCGCCCACCAAATGCCGCAAACGAGGCGGAACAACCGTGAGATTTTGTTGGGACTGGGTGAAGTAGAGCGGTGGAGGGAAGAGGGCGAATATTAATTAGAAAGGATATTTTCATCGTTAGAAGGGCGTGGCGGTAAATTTAATCAACGTTTTATTCTTTACAAATTGGAGGATATAGAATTCCACTGTAGGATGGTATTAAGGTACATTCATTCCTGTTTGAATTCCCCATTTCTTTCTTCCTTATAAACGTAAGGTTGGAATGGTAAGTGGCTACAGTATTTGAACAGTGGAATTTGGTTTTCCGAATTTGGCATTACAGCACAGTGAACTTGGGCTTTATTAATCAATACATCCAGGGTGGTCCCAAACTAGTAGCAAACAACTTGACGTCATAATAAATTCCACGTAGATTTCGAATAAAGGCCTCGTGCGAAACGGAGCAAAATCCTGCTTCGTCGGACCCCTGCCGGCTCCCCCGTTTCCACTTTTCTGTCCCCAATCAATCTTTCAAGGTCATAATTAATTTTTATACCATGGAGGTAAAACACTCAAGACCATGTTGTCTTTCACCGTACCAGACCGTTTCTGACATGGCAGAGTATGGGCATCGATAAATAAATATAGAAGGAATAAGAACCAAGTTTGTTTACGTTTTAATTTCTTGTCTTCCAGTTCTTTCGATTTTTTTCAACTCCGGTGTCCGGTTCCGGTTGCATTCTACTAAATTTTCTTGTAAACATTCCATACACTGCATTAAAATTCCTTTCTGAATTGGGAATTCAGTACCTACAATAACTACTTCTTAGTTAGGTAGATACGTACCTCGCGAACTGTCAACTGTTTTATCGTTTGTAGCAGCAACAGATCATAACACGACCCTCAGATCAGACCACCAACAGATCAGATCAGATCACATCACGACCGTCAAGTATAAACTGGCTCAAACGAATTTTTTACTGCGAAAGATGGCTGCTCAGGTTTCCAAGGAAGTCCTCCGTATGCTATATTTCGCATATTTCCAATCAAAGATCGATTATTGCCTCATACTCTGGGGAAACTCCCCCCCTGGCTGCTGACGCTTTTGTCCTCCAAAAACAAGCAATCCGACTTCTCTCCGAAGCAGCTGCGATGGTTTAATGTCGTCCGCTCTTCACGAAGCTAGGAATAATGACAGTGTATGCTAGATATATCCTTGTCTGCCTTAAAGATACCTGCAGAAATCTTGAACACTGGACCTTCAGAACCACCGCCGTTACCCTACCAGAAACTGCGACAACCTGAGAATACCCAAGCTCCGACTCACTTCTTCTCAGCGGTACAATGTGGAGTTCTTGGGCAAGCTTCACAACGCTTTGCCAAATCGCATGAAAGTTGTTTCGGAAAAAGATCTCCTACGCGCCGTACGGGTGAAGCTAACTGTGGTCACATTGTACTCCGTGTACGATTAATTTCCTTTCCATTTGCAAGATATGGTAATTTTTATTTAATTTATATATTATTATTCCATGTTTATAAGAAATATTGACTTGTGTTTATACATATATTGTCTGTCAACGTTAATAAATTATTATTATTATTATTATTATTATTATTATTATTATTATTATTATTATTATTATTATTATTATTATTATATTATTATTATAATATTATATTAAAAAACCTCATCTATCCTTCCATAAAATAACAAAGAAACCCTTTGAGAAGGAGCGAAGGGAAAAGCGGATAATTGCAATTAATAGAAAAAAGTAAGTTCACGCTCACAGTAAAATGTAAATCAATTAAACACTGTCCATAATAATAATTTCTGTCAGTTTATTGACGTGACTTGAAATAGTGGTGCTCAACGTACCTACTTACGTAAGGTATATTATGTTATCGCACGATTTATTCATCTACCTGATAATCGTGGGCCTACCTCAGTTCTTTAGTCCTGATGGAAGTTTGTGGCGACCTCCCGTAGGAAAAAATTAACGTAGGAGAGTGCGATTGGTGTCAAAATTCTCAGAATGGAATGTACTTGCATAAAAAAATAATTAGAATTACTTTTATCAGACTAATGGGTTCCGTTGAAAATTTGATAATGGCCACTAGCAATCAATCATCCCTGTGGCCGAACAGAAAATTATAGCATCACTTCATTGGTAGGTACTTACGTTCTTAGGAAACTTTAATATTGATGAACAAAATTACGGTTTTATGATAAATAAGATAGCCAAAAACAAATTTTTTTAATATTCTGTAGTCAAAATCGATTAGAACGGACTGCGAGCTATATACCTGCTATTAACTCACTGTGAAGTCTTTAAGGAAACAGGGGCTTCATTTACTGACGTTTGCCGAAGTACTACTAATGCACTGAGAGTAATTTCTCTGCCGTCGGGCAATCCCCATTTTTCGCAGGACAAAATGTGACACAATTCAAATAATTTTCGTCCATTTACGTTGACTTGTGCACAATCCGAATCGGGGCAACTCAATCGGCAGAAAAGTGTTTTTAATAATGACGTTTGACATCACAATCACACACCACTCAACCAAGGAACTTGTCAACAGGTCAACACAGTCAGCTTCTTCTTATTCTGTCTTCCTTATTACAGATCTTGTTGTTTGACGAAGTTTAAATGATATGTACGGTGAGTGAAACAGATGGATACTTCCGACACACTTCGCGAAAAAGGCTTGTGCGGTTCGTGAACGGAGGAACGAAGTGGTCTTATTTGTTAGGTACAGTAATTCTACTGGATCTATGGGGCAAGCGTCGCCGCGGGCCAGCTGTGACCCAGTCCTGTGCACGAGGCCTATACCGCGTTATATTTTGTAGCAGGATAAAGTCTGCCGATATTTTTACCGGCCAAAAAAAAACTTTTCGAAGTTTTTGACCTTATTTGAGCAAAAAACACTAAAAAGTAGGGTCAGAGTGAAAACCCCCCTTTTTTTTGAAAACCTCTAATTAAAAATGATCCATTATTTGAGACTATTTTACAAGATACCTCATTGATTGATATTGTTCATATAGGCCTTCACATATTATCAGATAAAATAACTGCAGACATGGCCGCAGTGTTAACATCTCACATAGTGTATACGTTTCTAATGTTCACATTCAATGCATATTTTCGCATTCTTACACAAGATCCAAGATATATGTCGTGGTCAAGACGCAGTGTTGGCATCAGCTAACTAAGTTATCAGCTAGCTAAAATTTTAACTAATAGCTAAATTAGCTTGTTGCTATGTTTTTTAGCTGCAACTAAATTAGCTATTAGCTGTTGAGGGACAGCTAAATTTTACAGTTAATTTAAGTGTTAGTTGAAATGTATAGTTAATCATTTTAGCTATTAAAAAATTAGCTTTTGCTAGCAAGCTAATAGATAGCTGAAAGCTATCTGGCTATAGCTGTCAGCTAATAGCTAACAGCTAACTTTTTCTTAGAATATCGTATTTCTCCTCACAAAAAGCAAATAGCTAACAGTTGTAGTTTTAGCTTATAAGTAAATTAACTTTAAAACGTTTTTTGATCAAATTGAGTAGTTTTGACTGTTTTACCATTTTGAACAATTTCTGACTTTTTTGACCAAGTCCAGTAAATTTTCTCTGGTAAAAAGTGAACTTGACAAATATATGCACTACTCTGGGACTTCTACTGATAGATTTTTCGGATTACCATGTCTTTCATAACGAGAAAATATTTGAGCAACACAAAATTTTAATTTGTTGTTATAATTTATTGGAAAATTTGCTCCTTCAGACGTGTTGCGTTACTGTTACACGTACCTATGTTTTTTAATATTTTACCAACAATTGTTGTTTCCCAAAAAGGTGCTATTATATTGTTATTCATATATTAATGAAAAATAATAACAGCAAATAACATTTCTACCCGAGACAATTCACTGGACTTGGTCAGTGGTCAAAAAAAGCCAGAAATTGTTCAAAATGGTAAAACTATCGAAGCGATTACATTCATTCAAAAAATGTTTTAAAGCTAATGTACTTATTAGCTGAAACTAAAACACTGTTAGCCACTAGCTGCCTGTGAGGGCGAATACAATTTTTTAAGAAAAAGTTAGCTGTTAGCTATTAGTTGACAGCTACAGCTAAAGCTATCAGCTGTCACCAACAGTTAACATTTTATAGCTAAAGTTATTAACTGTACATTTCAACTAACAGCTAATTTAGCTGTCCCACAACAGCTAATAGCTAAAAATTTAGCTGTGAGTTAAGCTAAATTTCAGCTAATTTAGCTGTGGCTTTTAGCCGTTAGCTCTTGCTAATTTTTGCTCATCACTGTTCGTCGGATGGCGGGGGGCTAAAACCTTTCATTCACCACAGGATTGTAGTGATTGTTCAGCGAAGCTAGTTCGAAATTCGTTCGAGATTTCTGAGGGCAGCTGAAGTTCGAAATTGTGATAGTACCCAAGTTTCATTCCTACAAGCGGAGGGGCCTGAACGATTTGGCAGTGGAGAATATAATTCTGTTGCTGCTTCAACCTTCGGAATTCCGATCTGGAACAGGTGAGGAATAAAAGTCTGCGTCGAATGAGACTAAATTGAGCCCTCAAAGAATATTGGTTAAATTTCAATTGAATTCCAAGCTTTCACGAAAGTTGGAAAATTTGGATTTGATACTTTTCAAGGTAAAACTTCACATAATACGACCGAGTCAGTTGCAAGTTCACCAGAACTTTATTAAATTCATCAAACATTCAGAATTGATATCCGAGACCTATTGAAAATATTTCTTCAAAAAAAAAAAGTGTCCCAATTCAAGTTTTTTGGGGTCAAAACACGATAAAAATCGTCATGAATTGCTAAAAGTCACCAACTTTGAGAAATCGGACATATCAGTATAGCCCTTCTGCATTACTGCAGCTTTTTAATTTTTATGTCAAAACACATTTCACGTGAGTAGGTACCTACTAATGGAGTAATCTCAACCCAATTACCTAGGAATATTGAGCGAGATCGGACGAAGTAATCACGATCTGTATTTTTGATAAAGCGAATGCTCAAGTTTTACTGCTACTCCTCAGATACGTACTGAGAGGGCTCTGTCGTAACATCCAAATTGAATGACTCTTGAGAACTCCATCAAAATCGGACTATCAGTGATGATAGCTGGCATTTTTAGTGAATATAAAAATGGCAAGGCTGTGGTTGTTATTGTTCACTCATGCGCAGATGCTACCGTCACTCCGATTGTGATGAAACCCACTGGGAAATATCGGTGATCCAACCTGCATGACCCCTGAAAATGCAGCAAAATCTGTTGTTATCTCCCCGCTACTGATGAATTAACAAACGAGTCATGTTGCTGCATACAAATTAGGTATTATTATGCAAAATGAAAACTAGAAAACAACCCGTTGTCCTGTCTATTATTCATCCGCCGCGCCGTAAAACGTAAATGTAAACTGAGTTGCGGCCCAGGCGATGCGATGCGAACAGATAGGCTATCATGACATGAGCATGATCGGTTCCGGAAGGGGGAAAGAACAAAGTGCCTTGAAGGCCATAGAAGAGCAATCAATCGAAATTGCATTACTTCAATTTATCGGATCATTGATTGGTCCCAGAACGCGAGTCTCTCTCCGTTTTTTTCCCCTTCCTCAATTTCTAGCACACAGCAATTTTCTCCGCCTGTTCAAAGTTAGATGAAGCAGGCGAGTAGAAAGCGACCCTCGGGGAATCGTTTTCTAAAACTTTTTCCACAGCAACGAGCGGGGGATTATGCAGGGCCTATTCCAGCAAGAAATTCGCTCGTTAGTATACTAAACATGAATGCCGGACAGTGAATACAATTATTTAGGATCAGTTCGGTACAATTATGAACAGTTAAGTTTCAAGCACTGACAGCTCTTGGAAACCCCCATAATTTTAAATAACCCGAATTTCATCAATTTTTTTTCATGGTAACTAAGAAAAGTGGCCCGTACGGCCTACAGACAGAAATATTTTTATTGCAGTTTTGGATTCTACATACCTTGAAACGTAAACCATCAAATTTTGAGGGGGGGTAAGAATTTTTTTTTTCATGCTCGATTCCAATGGTTCATTATTGAAAATAATAAACCAAAAATCATAAAAAGCCCTAATATGCTATTGCGATAAACGTTTAATAACTTGTTCATAATCACCCCTGATTTTCATAACTACCCCAGAGACTGTGTGGGTAGTAGTGGACCTCTGTTTTGTGTTTAAATGACATGCTAAAAACAGGGTGTTGACTAGCAAATATCTACCTGCGTCGAATTAGTAATGAACTTCTACAAATCAGTCAATTAAAATAAAACCATTCCAAAATGATTAATCCTGTGTCAACAAAAAATCTCAGTATGTAATATTTGTTGGTAAATCCTACCCAAAAAAAACCCTGTTGTAAAAATTTACGCGAAAAATACCTCCTCAGTCGCAGAAAGGATTGATATACATTTTGCCCGCCAAAGTAGATGGGGTAATTGAAGAAACGCCTGGTAAGTTAGGTCTCACGGTATATTGCAGAATGGTTACAAGGGCCTAAAGGGCCGGTATATATACCCGAAGGTACATGGAATTGACCAATGGGACGGGCCGTTATTTTGGCCAATGAGAGAAGGGTCTGAGGGCCCCTGGTTCACAACAGTGGGCCCTTTGTTAACATGAACTAGAATATGGTGGTTACATCAGTAGCATGCTCGGGGCTTCGTGCATCGCTCTTGAACGTGCATATAGAAACCTGGGGGCCTATTCACTAAGCCAAAGGGACATCTCTTTTCGATCCAACTCTCTTTTTTAGCAAAAGAGATTTTATAGCATCCATGACAGGGTTATTCGGTAACTTCTAAAAGAGTGTTGGCGGCCATCTCGGAATTTTCGATCTCTTTCAGAGAGACACCTAATTAGGTGTATTTTCTCGAAAGAGTCTGTCTCATTTCTGTTTGTTTGATAGTGATATCGTGTATTGTCGTTCATTCATCCACTACCACATCGGTCATTTTGATGTGTTTTTTCATCTCTTAAAGGTAAGTCGATTGTTCATTAAAAAACGCTGCAAATCCCTGCACAACGGTTTATTATTTTGTATAGAATACCCTTACGTTACAGATCACAGCTCTATGTATAGATAACCCGTCTATATAATATGATATGTACTATTCTATACATATTATGTAGATCGCAGACCCTCCGTAGGTTAGTACCTAACCCCGTACTCGTTACTAGGTACCTACCTAAATCACGAGTTAAATGTTGCAAAAATAATTCTGCCGATGACAAACAGTACCTAACAAAAAGAAACACACATAATGAAGTTCTGAAAAGAAATTGTTGATGAGGAGTGAAAAAAGTTGCGAAAGTACCTACCAACAAACTCCAGCCCCTTCTACGTAGATGGTATAATGAACCGTTGTGTAATAATTTACCGTTGAGTGATGATTTACCGTAGTAATAATTTACCCATCAATAATACTTCAACTTTTGTTCAAGTTTCACTACCTACCAACAAACTCCAAAAGAGCCATCATTATTCAAATGAAATAATATCACAGAACAACCAACTCGACTTCAAAATCCGCCAATATAATCAGGTGATCCCTAGCAATGATTTCATCTCCGCCAAATTTCCTATTGTGGGCGCGTCTCTGGTTACGAGATTTGGTTTGAATTGTATACAATTTCATTCACACTGGAGTCGAAAATGCCTGTCGGTGCAAACTTCGGGGCCTTACTGTGAACGAACGGCTGGACGTACGACGCTCCGGATGGTCTCAAAAAACTCGCAAGTTCAAGAACTATTTAAAACCGTAAAAATATTCACGTAAAAAAATGGTATAGGCGTTTTGAAAATTTCAACCCCTATTTTGAACCCCTTAGAGATGACTCACAGTAACGTCGAGCTTCGAGGACCAACTAGACAGCGAACGGAACCTATAACCCGAATTTCATCAATTTTCTTTCATGGTAACTAAGAAAAGTGGCCCGTACGGCGTACGGCGGACAGACAGAAATATTTTTATTGCAGTTTTGGATTCTACATACCTTGAAATGTAAACCATCAAATTTTGAGGGGGGTTTAGCATTTTTTGGTTTATTATTTTCAATAATGAACCATTGGAATCGAGCATGAAAAAAAAAATTCTTACCCCCCCTCAAAATTTGATGGTTTACGTTTCAAGGTATGTAGAATCCAAAACTGCAATAAAAATATTTCTGTCTGTCCGCCGTACGCCGTACGCCGTACGGGCCACTTTTCTTAGTTACCATGAAAAAAAATTGATGAAATTCGGGTTATAGGTTCCGTTCGGCGTCTAGTTGGTCCTCGAAGCTCGACGTTACTGTGAGTCATCTCTAAGGGGTTCAAAATAGGGGTTGAAATTTTCAAAACGCCTATACCATTTTTTTACGTAAATATTTTTACGGTTTTAAATAATTCTTGAACTTGCGAGTTTTTTAAGACCATCCGGAGCATCGTACGTCTAGCCGTTCGTTCACAGTAAGGCCCCGAAGTTTGCACCGACAGGCATTTTCGACTCCAGTGTGAATGAAATTGTATACAATTCAAACCAAATCTCGTAACCAGAGACGCGCCCACAATAGGAATTTGTGAATACGGCCAATCATTGGTAGGGATCACCTGATTATATTGGCGGAGTATGAAGTCGAGTTGGTTGTTCTGTGATATTATTTAATTTGAAAAATGATGGCTCTTTTGGAGTTTGTTGGTAGGTAGTGAAACTTGAACAAACGTTGAAGTATTATTGATGGGTAAATTATTACTACGGTAAATCATTACTCAACGGTAAATTATTACACAACGGTTCATTATACCATCTACGTAGAAGGGGCTGGAGTTTGTTGGTAGGTACTTTTGCAACTTTTTTCACTCCTCATCAACAATTTCTTTTCAGAACTTCATTATGTGTGTTTCTTTTTGTTAGGTACTGTTTGTCATCGGCAGAATTATTTTAGCAACATTTAACTCGTGATTTAGGTAGGTACCTAGTAACGAGTACGGGGTTAGGTACTAACCTACGGAGGGTCTGCGATCTACGTAATATGTATATAATAGTACATATCATATTATATAGACGGGTTATCTATACATAGAGCTGTGATCTGTAACAGAAGGGTATTCTATACAAAAATAATAAACCGTTGTGCAGGGATTTGCAGCGTTTTTTTTTCATGCTCGATTCCAATGGTTCATTATTGAAAATAATAAACCAATACATAGGTACATTTAATTTCGATTCATGAGTAAACAAGTCCAAGTGTGGGCTGATCGAAATCTCATTTTATTCAGAATTCCTGTGTCGTGTGCCATGGTGGGTCTCACCCTCTGGTAGGTTGCAAACAATTTGTTCGTGCTTCTGTTGAACAACGTCACGAACTTCTAAAAAATTGGAAAGGGTGTCGAAACTGCCTTTCCATAACGCATCAGTCTAATAATTGCCAATCTAAATGGTCATGCAGATGGTGCAATTCTAAGCATCACTCGTACTTATGTAGGTCCCTGTCTGGTACCGAACGCCCTTCTACATCAGCTTTGTCTGTTGAAGACAATCCTAATCAAAATCTCTCGCCGGGTGTTGAAGTTGATTCCCCTTCGCTATCAACGAGCATCAGTACCTACAAACCTAAATGGCTGTTTGGCTGTGAACTTGTACAAGCCAATCGAAGGGAACTCAGCAAATGGGAAATTCTACAAATCAATTAATCAAAATAAAACTATCCTAAAATAATTAATCCGGTGTCAATTCCGGTTAATTCGGTGTCTATACTACTATAAGCTTATCAGATTTGATAAGTTGAAAAATGGTGGGGATTCTCTCAGCTGTTGTGTAAACTGTTGGTTTTCACTTTTCTTCAGTTTCTACAATTCTTACTCGCCAACTAACCTGTGCAACTCGTTCTGAATTAACCGGTGTTCGTTATTACTCCAACTGACCCAGATGTTGGGAAGTTGTGAGTAACTAATACAAACAGATAGGTACTTATAATTAATTAAAGAGATGATGCTTCATCAAGATTCAGAGTTGTATCATTAGTAAGCTGGGGCACGAAATGTTCGCCTTACATCTGTATGATAAAACATCAATAGTTAGGTATACAGGGCTTTGAAAAAACTGTATGGCCGGTATGGCCTTTTGCACTTCCGCGGACTTTGCGAATGTTCTTTTGAATCCAACTTGCTGATCAAGTTATCTCGTTCTCTGTAAGGTCTTTTGCTTCCTTCTTTGAAGGAACCTCGGTGGAACTGAAGCCTTGAATTATTTCCGCATTTCTCCCAGACTTGAATATTTACTTCTCAACTTCTCGACGAATCAGTTTGCTTTTACTTAACTCCACTTCATGCAATTTGAATGGCGTTGGGGTGAGGGTAGCTAAATTATTAGGGAGAAGGAGAAAAAAGGGGGAAAGGAACGCGAAGTTGGTCGACGAATGCGGGAATAGGCCTTTATTAAAATATGTCGATTTGATCATCAAGATTTTCCGACCAACAGCTGGGTTGATTGACGGGTCGAAACAGTGAAGGCTGGTCTGCTCCCGTTTATTTAACTGTCAAGAACTCTTCCGGGTTTGGGAAAGAAAGATTTCCTAATACATTAACCCAAGATTTACCTTAGCCTCCACGGACTGTGCGATGGTAAAAGCAAAAGGAGTCTGAGAGACTCCGGAAGGGGTTTGAGGGTTAAAGTGAAGGTCCTGTCCCTTACTCCCAGGGGACGCATTAAACTTTGATTATCAAATACATTAAATCACCCTTCCTCCCTCCATCTCTACCTCTTTTCCAGAAAGCACCTTGAGGGAGTTGGAAAAGTTTCTAGGATTTCTCCTCCAGCCGCTTGAAGTCGAACTGGTTGAAAGGAACATTAGTTTCATCCGATTCACTTGAGTTTCCTCTCCCGCGGAATAATTTATTATTTTGTCCGGACTTTTGGGCGACTGGGTTCCTGTTCGTTCCACCCACCTAACCATATGACTCGAGTTCTTAAGAAACCGGCGACCCTTACCGACATTACATACTCCGTTTCTGGATTCGTCTTCGGTTCTCTTGCTGCCTTATCCCAACGTCTGAGCAGTTCACATAACCCACTAGGCCCCTCATGGAGCCCTTCCTTCCTATCCATTTTTGAAAACATTTTTTTGTTGTAAAGGGCCTTTTGGTTTATTATTCTGTGAATAATACACCTATGTAATCGCTCAGCAAAAATTTTTTATAGCACCCCCTCAATATTTTTTCTTTTACGTTTCAAGGTGGGTAGATTTCAAAAACGCTGCAAAGTCCTTGTCACATGGGTTTATTATTCTACTGGACATACCAGCAGAAATGTTGGCTATTCATTCATTGTTTCTTTCATGTGAAATAATTGAAATAGCTAATTCTGGTGGTTTTCTAAAACATGAATTAGGTACGCTCGTTTTGGTTTATTATTTTCACTGACGAAACATCAAAACTCGAGCATGAAAAAAAATTCTAACTCCCCCCCCCCCCCCCCTAAACATTTAAGGGTTTACGTTTCAAGGTATGTAGAATCCGAAAATGCAATAAAAAATAATTGTCAGTCTGTCCGCCGTACGCCGTACGCTGTACGGGCCACTTTTCTTGGTTAACAGGAAAAAAAATTGATGAAATTCGGGTTATAGGTTCCGTTCGGGGTCTAGTTGGTCCTCGAAGCTCGGCGTTACTGTCAGTCATCTCTAAGGGGTTCAAAATAGGGGTTGAAATTTTCAGAACGCCGTATCTCGAATACTTTCGATAGAAGGGTATGGTTTTTTTACGTTAATGCATTTGTCTTCAGCTAAACAATTTTTTGAGATCACCCGGAGCATTGTACGACCAGCCGTTCGTTTGCAACAAAAATCTTCGTCAACATGATCGTGAATCAAACGGTATAAATCCGGCCCAGATATCATCACTAGGGAGCACCTGATTATAATCAACGATGGCTGTGTGAAGTCGAGTTGGTTGTTCTGTGATATTATTTCATTTGATAAGTGATGGACTATTGGATTTTGTTGGAAACGTTGAAGCATTATTGATGGGTAAATTATTACACAATGATAAATTATCACCTAACGGCAAATTATTAAACAACGGTAAATTATTACACAAATACAGGTATATTAACCGTTTAAAAAAAAGTTCCTTGTTTTTTTTCCTCACGGTTTCCTCTCGATCAAAAAAAGGGTTTCAAGGCGAAAGAACAACAAAAACTTAAAATATTACTCCATCAAATAAAGAAGGAAAACCTCTCGAGTTGCGCTGTTTTATTTTAAACCGCTTTTGCGAACTCTTGAGGATAATTTTAGAATTCCGAATAAAAATGGCTGATAGGGCTTAGGTTGGGCGGTCAAAGTCGGGTTTCGGAAGGCCCTTTTTTGCCTTATTTCTAAAGCAATTTCTCCGTCTTAATTGAGGAAGCCGGTGGATTAAAACAAGGTTGCATATTTTTTCCCTTCCATGGACCTCTTCTTCCTGTCTTTGCCCTTTCGACCATCGACAGTAGAAATACCGCCTCTTGAAGCTTAGTGCTACGAACCTTTGTATGGGGGGTGGGGGGTAGCCTTCCCCCTCTCTCTGTCCGCCACCCACTGAACTTCCCTTTTTGGCCCTTTTCCACGCCACCTCTCGGTCGTTTTATATTACTAATTTATTCCTTAGTTTCCGTACCTCCTCAGTCTCCTGCTCCACAAACTATTAAACCTATTATTAGTCTTTCTACAAGGTATTTCAAAAGTCGGGACCGTGTAGTAAGCCATTTTCCTCTTTATTCATGAACTTTTATCAGTTTTCGAAATTCACTCAAGTGACTGCTTTAGCTGGGTCTTTGTGAGGCAAATTTTTCTAATCAGATTCGGACGGTTATCTAATTTATCAATTCCGCCCTACCTGGCAGTCGTAAAGTCAATAAAAAATGATAATAATTTATTTTCTGTCCTTTCTCCATGAACTTTGGTCAATTTTCAAAACTGAATCGTTATGAGACAAACTTGTTGAAAGACTTAGCTAGCGTATTCCGTATTTAAAAGAGAGACTAATTCCCTATATATGGTCGTTTTCTACCTCAAAATGGTAAAAAAGTCCTTCAAGTCAATAATTCCGCTTACATTCTGCCTGTCACTGGTCATCAGTTACTTTAACTCGTAAATGCCATCCTAAATTTCAACTGATATCAAGTCATCAAGTCTTAATAAATGGTAATATTTATGTGAAATTTACTCGTTCAGCTCAAAAGAGAATCGTTTTGAGGCAAAATCTTTGAAAAGTCTCAAACCTTTAAATTGTTCCATCAATTCCGCCTCAATACTACTTACCTGGTAGCGGTCATAAAGTCATAGTGAAAGGTAATATTTTACGCCCATTTTATTTATTTACTTCTTACAATTTTAAAATAATAAATAATACCAACTTAGTGTGGAAATTATACAGGGTGTCTAGGGTTTCGATGGGACAAACTCAGGGAATCGATTCTGCAGCTAATTTGCAACAAAAAGTGCCTCCTAGAGTTTTTTCTTTAGAGGCTTCATTTTGGAGTTATTTACGATTTAAGATTTTTTTCGTGTTT
This sequence comes from Leptopterna dolabrata, assembly GCA_954871275.1. NCBI lineage: Eukaryota > Metazoa > Arthropoda > Insecta > Hemiptera > Miridae > Leptopterna > Leptopterna dolabrata. The sequence goes on from OX940979.1 coordinate 49,888,823, forward strand.
TCGACCCTAACTCAGTTAAACGGCCATAACTCCCTTAAATAACTATGTAAAGTAAAAGTTGAGGATACCGTTGAAAAGAACATTAAATTTCCTATCTCCTAATTATAAAATCAAATTGTTTTAATTAGTCCTCATTGGTGAAAAAAATGGCCAAAGTCCAAAGTGTGAGCATTTTTTAAGAATCACCGTTTTTCTTTCTTTTTTTGCGCTATTAGTACGAAAGTGTTTCGGCGGGCACTCCTCGGGAAAAACTTGCCCAAAACCTCAGCTTTCGAATGGTATAAGAAAAAAAATTTCACAGTGAAATTTGACGGAGAAAATGACGTTTGAGTCCTGAAAAACGTGGGTTTTTAGGTGATAATCAACGTTTCTCACCAAAAGCCGACGTGCATCATGAAAACGAGTTCGATATCGCTATTTATGCATTTTTTGACGCTGAATCGAATGGTGACACTCTTAAACCAGTTACCACCGTCCCATCATATCTCAGAAAACAGGAGTGGACTTATGTTCAATCGAGGAGATTCCAAACTCATGGTAAGTGACCTTTTATTTTGATTACTGTTCTTGGACTTTCAAGTACCTACCTAAGCTTTTTCAATAGGTCGCATTCACTATGAATCTTGTCTGGTCATTTCGATAAATCCAGATAACGAAGACGCCCGAATGCACTTAATCGGCATTGTGTCAAGTGTCTCAACATCATGCAGGTGTATTCAAACCGGGAGTTAGCCGATATAATTTTTATGTATGGCTTTGCGAATGGCAACGCTAGACTTGCCGCCCGCGAGTATGCTATACGGATCCCCGACCGAAGACATCCCAATCATAAAACGTTTCCTCTCGTATTCCAGAGGCTGATAGAAACAGGTTCCACTTCGTACGCCGTTCGAGAGAGAAATCCAAGACCCAGCCAAATTGAAATCCGCATTTTGGACGATGTGGACGACGACAAACGTTTTATGATTGGGATGTCTTCGGTCGGGGATCCGTATAGCATACTCGCGGGCGGCAAGTCTAGCGTTGCCATTCGCAAAGCCATACATAAAAATTATATCGGCTAACTCCCGGTTTGAATACACCTGCATGATGTTGAGACACTTGACACAATGCCGATTAAGTGCATTCGGGCGTCTTCGTTATCTGGATTTATCGAAATGACCAGACAAGATTCATAGTGAATGCGACCTATTGAAAAAGCTTAGGTAGGTACTTGAAAGTCCAAGAACAGTAATCAAAATAAAAGGTCACTTACCATGAGTTTGGAATCTCCTCGATTGAACATAAGTCCACTCCTGTTTTCTGAGATATGATGGGACGGTGGTAACTGGTTTAAGAGTGTCACCATTCGATTCAGCGTCAAAAAATGCATAAATAGCGATATCGAACTCGTTTTCATGATGCACGTCGGCTTTTGGTGAGAAACGTTGATTATCACCTAAAAACCCACGTTTTTCAGGACTCAAACGTCATTTTCTCCGTCAAATTTCACTGTGAAATTTTTTTTCTTATACCATTCGAAAGCTGAGGTTTTGGGCAAGTTTTTCCCGAGGAGTGCCCGCCGAAACACTTTCGTACTAATAGCGCAAAAAAAGAAAGAAAAACGGTGATTCTTAAAAAATGCTCACACTTTGGACTTTGGCCATTTTTTTCACCAATGAGGACTAATTAAAACAATTTGATTTTATAATTAGGAGATAGGAAATTTAATGTTCTTTTCAACGGTATCCTCAACTTTTACTTTACATAGTTATTTAAGGGAGTTATGGCCGTTTAACTGAGTTAGGGTCGAAAACACGAAAAAAATCTTAAATCGTAAATAACTCCAAAATGAAGCCTCTAAAGAAAAAACTCTAAGAGGCACTTTTTGTTGCAAATTAGTTGCAGAATCGATTCCCTGAGTTTGTCCCATCGAAACCCTAGACACCCTGTAGAGTATCGTATGGCGAATCCACTCAACTGTCTGAAAGTTATGATCAGTTATCGAAATTGAATTATTATCGAAAATTATGGTTGAAATGGTTGGGTTATGCAGTCAAAGACGACTGTTGCCTCAGTGCTCTTAGAAAACATCTTAGTGACATATTTTAATTTAACTTTCCGTCATTTTTTCCCAATAGTAATTGAAAGAGAAATTACTTATAATTATAGAGACTGAAAGAGAATTATTCTCTCCTCAACATCCCAATCTAGACAGGATGTTAACACTTTAGGTGGGACAAAATACAAGGATAAATTCTTCAACTCAGTTGCAACAAAAAGTTCCTCCTTGCAGTTTTTTTAACCCCTTGTTTTTATGAGTTTTTCACTTAAGACTTTTTTCGTGTTTTCGACCTTACACCAGTAAAATGGCCGTAACTCCCTTAAATTACATTGTAAAATAAAAATAAGGATACCGTTGGGCAGAGCGTTAAAATTTTCTATCAGATTGTAGATTGTAGATTGTATTTGGGATCGCTCAGGGGTGGGGATTGGTTGCCCCAAAGCACGGAAGCCTATTGGCTTATTGTACTTTTCCTGAGTGTCCCAGTTTAATCAAATAACCCCAGGCCCCTGGTGAGGGTTGTTAGGTTTTTGATTATATTTTCGCTGGGAAATCCCCTCATTGGGGTTGGGGCCCCAAAGAGGTTGTACCTGCGCTGGGCGAGTGCTGGGCACTCAAATATTATGTGGGATACTTTTTCTTCTGCCTCCTCACATAATCTGCACTGGGTTGTTGATTGTGTGACCCCTATGCGACTTAGATGGAAGCGCAGGGGGAGGAAGCCGGTTAAGAAGCCGACTGTTTGCCTTAGCTCTCTGCGGTTTAATCTGAGAAGCTCCTTAGTAGCATTGGAGTTGGGTCTAGCCATCATCCGCTTACTATGAGCATGTCCATCTATACGTGACCATCTTTTGGTGGTCTGAGTGCGGACCCACCGGTTGATGGCCCCTCTGATGGTGGTTTTTGATAGGCCGACCGCCGGTTCTGGGCCAGTGAAGGGTGTTTGAGAGCCCTTTCTGGCGAGAGAATCGGCGTTTTCATTGCCTGTGATTCCTCTATGGCCTGGCACCCACTCCAGAGTAACTCTGTTGTGTTTCGCCAGGGCGTTGAGAGTTTGCATACAGTCCCAGACCACTCTGGATGAGACAGTGGGGGCTGTGAGTGCTTTTATCGATGCTTGGCTGTCCGAGAGTAGGTATGCGGGTGTGGGATCCACGATGTCCCCTCCTCAAGCTCTCAGAGGCGGCAGCATCAATTGCCAATATTTCTGCCTGGAAAACGGAGGTGTAATTCCCTAGTGGGGTGGAAAATTCCCACCTGGGTCCTGCTCCGTACACTCCAGCACCAGTACCTGCATCCATTTTTGATCCATCTGTGTACCAGATTATATCGTTGGAGCAGCATTTTTTCCAGCCATGCCCCGCCCACATCAGCACGGATGCATATGGGCGTGGTTGAGGTAGGATTTTTGGCATAACATCTGCCACCATGTCGAGCAGTGGTTCTTGTATAGCCTTTAGTATGTTGGTGTGACCTGGGTGGGGTGTATCCCGCCAGGTACCATTCCATTTCAGCCTCAGGGAGGCCATTGCGGCCTCCCCTTTAATGTAGATGTCTATTGGGGGTAGGCCCAGTAGAATCTCCATGGCTGCAGTGGGTGTACCATGCATAGCGCCTGTGATGGTTAGACAGGCCAGTCGCTGTACACTGGTGAGGGTTTGGCAGGCCCCTACCTGACTGACCTTTGGCCACCACACTGCGCAGCAGTACGTAAGAATGGGTCGTACTATCGCGGAGTAGATCCAGTGGACCATCCGCGGCTGTAGGCCCCATGTTTTTCCGCATGTGCGTTTTGCGCACATAAGGGCTCCCTTGCCCCTATTTGCTATGTATTCAAGGTGTTTGTTCCAGGTGAGTGTTGCATCCAGGTAGACGCCCAGGTACTTCACCCCACGCTGAAACGGTACCCTTGAATTGTAAAACTGGGGTTCTGAGAGACCTCTCAGATTCCTCTTTCTTGTGAATTGAACCAGCGTGGTTTTATTTGGGTTTACTTTTAAGCCCTCTGTGCCACACCAGTCTTCCACTGCTTTCAGAGCTGATTGTGTCAGATCTGAGACTGTGCCGACAAAGGGACCCCTAACTAGGATCACCACATCGTCAGCATAGCCCTGTACGTAGAGGCCTTGACCGCTGAGTTTCTCCAGCAGAGAGTCCACAACAAGGTCCCACAGAAGGGGGGACAGTACCCCGCCCTGCGGGCAACCCCTTGCCACAGACATCTCCACGGACTCCCCAAGGAGCTCTGCCTCTACTGTTCTGCTTGTCAACATGGTTTTGATCCACCTACACAGGGTGTCGTTTGTTCCATGCTGGCGCGCTGAGTTTATAATTGAGTCTATAGAGGTGTTGTCAAAGGCGCCCTCTATATCCAGAAATACACCAATGGCAAGTTCCTTAGCTGCTAGCACCGATTCCACCCGTGATATCAGGTGGTGCAGTGCTGCCTCACAGGATCTGCCCGGTTGATAGGCAAACTGATTGGTGTGTAGAGGCCTCTCTGAGAGAGAGGTTTCCCTCAGATACCTGTCAACCAATTTTTCTAATGTCTTCAGGATGAAGGACGTTAGACAGATGGGTCTGAAAGCCTTTGCCTGGTTGTACCAAGGTTTCCCTGGCTTAGGCAGAAAGATGACCCTTGCTTTGCTCCATCTTTGGGGTATTGTACCTGTTGCCAGGCAAGCCCTAAAGAGAGCACTCAGTATCCTGGTTACCCCATGGCCCCCCTCCTGAAGCAGTTTGGGGATAATGCCATCTGGGCCAGGCGATTTGTATGGGCTAAAGGTGCTGATGGCCCACTTGATTCGTTCCATGGAGGCTACACCCTTTGCCACTTCCCAGTCTGCTCTGGTCGCTCTCCTACCCTGAGCCCCGGTTGGTGGGTGAGGTGAAGGTCCCTGAACGTCGGTCACCACTGAGCCAGGGAAGTGAGTCTCCAGTAAGAGTACTAGAGTGTCCCCAGCTGTTGTGGTGTAGCTTCCATCTGGTTTAACTAATGTGCCAATTGGATTGATAGGAGCCTTAGATAGGACTCTTTGGAGTCTTGCACATTCTGAGGTGTTTTCCACCTCTTCACAGAACTTCCTCCACGTGTCCCGTTTTGCTTTCTTTATAAGGCTCCTGAGTTGGGCTAACTTGGTCTTGTAAGCATCCCAGTTGCCCGTCTTTTGCGCCCTATTATATAGTTTGCGTGTTTCACGCCTTACGACCTCTATCTCCCTATTCCACCAGGGAACCCCGGTGGTTGAGAGTTTAGTTGTCATAGGGGTGTGATTGTTGAATGAGGTGAGTAGCGCCTCTTCCAGTTCTCCCGCTACTGCCTCGATATCGTCTATGTTGTGCAACTTGGTTCGAGTCCCTCTCAACCAGCCCTCCACTTCCTCCCTGTATGCCTCCCAGTTCGTCTTCCGTGGATTGCGGTAAGATTGCTGTGTTTTACCCACGCCTTGGATTTCCACAACAATGTACCTATGATCCGAGTAGGAGGGGATATCGGATACGAACCATTTCCTTATTCTCTGATCTAGTGGAGGGGTAATAATGGTAATGTCAAGGACCTCTTCCCTGTTGGTGGTGACAAATGTTGGTTTGTTTCCCCGGTTTGCTACGTATAAATTACTCGCTACCAGGTAGTCAAACAAGCATTTACCTCTGGTGTTGGTGTCAGTGCTTCCCCAGGCAACATGGTGGGCGTTGGCATCTGCGCCGACTAGGAGCTGCACGTTGTCTGCGCGGCATTTCTCAACGAGGTCCGGCATTTCTGCAGGTGG